>CAUYON010195789.1:0-12923 GCA_963573935.1 Arctocebus calabarensis | reverse complement strand
TTTTTTTTTTGAGACAGAGCCTCAAGCTGTCACCCTGGATAGAGTGTGGTGGCATCACAGCTCACAGCAACCTCCAACTCCTGGGCTCAAGCAATTCTCCTGCCCCCACCTCCCAAGTAGCTGGGACTACAGGCACCTGCCACAACGCCCGGCTATTTTTTGGTTGCAGCCTTCATTGTTTTTTGGTGGGCCTGGGCTGGATTTGAACCCACCAGCTCAGGTACATGTGGCTGGTGCCCTAGCTGCTTGAGCCACAGGCGCCGAGCCAACTGTCACATTTTAAAATAAAAAATAAATTTTTTTAGAGACAGTCATACTCTGTTGTCCATTGTAATTCATTGCACAGGTATTGCCACCATGCATGGCATTCCAGGTGTCACTCGGGATTCCTTTTGCCTCCCAGTCTAATCTAATTCATTAGCACTGAGGTCCTCAACCCCTGGGCCAGAGACCCATGGTCCGTGGCCTGTTAGGAACCAGGCTGCACAGCAAAAGGTGAGTGGCAGGCGAGTGAGTGAAGCTTCGTCTGTGTTTGCAGCCGCTCCCTATTGCTCACATCACTGCCCGAGTAGCTCCCCCTCCTGTCTGAAGACAGCGGCATTAGGTCCTCATGGAGTGTGGCCTCTACCGTAAACTGTGCACTGGGCGCATCTCGCTCAGGGCTCCCTCTGATTCCTCATTATAGTGAGTTGTATCGTTATATATTACAATGTCATAATAATAGAAATAAAGTGCCCAATAAATGTAATGCACTTGAATCATCCCTGGTACCAAAAAGGTTGAGGATCACTGCATTAGCAAGTCCCAGAGAACAGTGCCTCCATGGTACACCTTCTGAACTGGACCACTGCTTACCATTCTGCCACTTGTCTGGGTGGCAGCTCCCAGCTGTACCCCAGCTCCTCATGGCTCCTTGTAGGTTGGTGAGAGTGAATCGTCCCTGATGGGCAAGCTTTTGTGAATGGAAGGCCTGGGAAGGTCAGGAGATTCAGAGAACTCTAACTTTGTTCATGAGTATGTTGACAGCGTCCTGTGGCTCCAGCTGGTAACTGGCACCTGAGGGTGGAGTATAGTAGCCCTTTGGCTGCGGTCACCCACCAGCTGCGTGACTTTGGGCCAATGACTGAACTTCCCTCAAGCTCAGCTTACTCACCTGCACAACAGAGATGATACCTAGCTCTCTGTTTTGTCATGAGAATGGGAGCAGTGTCCCCCTCCTGGCCTGGCCACCCTGAACATTCCCTGAGGAGTTGCTGTGATTACTTCTTTATTGCACCTTGGCCCAGGGTCACCTGCCTCCTCTCTCGTCCTGTCCTCTCATCCCCTCCAGTCCTGCTCCCACCAACTCTTGTGTGTCACCCTCCCCGGTGAACATCCCCCGTCCTCCCAGCATGCAGATCTCATCACTGTGATTACACCGTGTTAGCCACCGTGATTGTTCTATGCCTTGGCACCTCATTACTGAAATAAAGTTAACATTAATGGGAGTCCTGCAGCTAATCCCTCTGCTCACCTCTCCTGAAAATGCATTCCGGTGATTAGCAGGAGAGACACATGCATATATTCATTTTGAAACTGTTCCCCTCCTCCCTGCCCTCCGCCCTCCCTTTGCCTCTACCCACAGACAACTACTTCCAGATAGAGGCCAGGGGACCTTTTAGCTGCCCAGGGGTGGAGGGTAAGGTGGGAAAGGCGCTCTGAACCAGGGCCTGGCAGGGCTTGGGGGAGCAGCTAATTTTCCTCTACAAAATGAAACATATCCGTTTCCTTTGGGCGGGTGCAAGTAAAAACAAAACCAACCAGCAAAACAAATAGGCTTTGGAGTGGGACGGAAGGGGGTGTGTGGGGTGAGGGGTGTCACGGCCCTGCCCAGTTAGGAGACTTTGGTGAAATTGCTCAGACCTTCCTCTTCCTCAGCTTCCTCCTCTTTGGAAGGATGATGGTAAGGAGCGTCCTAAATTTCAGTGCCCCAGGATGATTATGGCAGAGAAGGATCCTGGAAAAGCCAACCTGGGCATCCAGTATTTGGGAGGTTCCCCAAGGGACCAGGGTGGGAGCAGTCCTCTTAGCTCCCCCTTTCACCCCCATCCGAGTGCCAGGATGGCCGCTGTCCCCTTCCACTCAGGCGAGGCCATCCCGTGCAGCACACCAGGAAGACTAATTGCTCAGTGGTGCATTATCATTTTTAAGAACTGCTGGCCCCGGGGAATCTGCAAACCTGCCGGCTGCAGACAAATAAATGATCTTCCCGTAGGATTCGGGCCGGGCTCCTGGGTCGGCTCAGGTCCCCGGCGGCGCGGCACTCCTATGGTGCATGTTCCCTGTCCTGATTAAAAGTGGGGGCAGGTGACCCCCATGCGTGCGGCTCCCACTGACTGCCGCCAGGAGACCGGAGCCGGGAACGGTAGAGGGAGGCGTGGGACCGCGTGTAATGAGATTCACAGGCGCCGCTCCTCAACCCTCCGTGTCAAGGAGACATTTTCAAAAAGGTTTGACACGGCATCCCCGCAGATCCCTTTGCCAAAACCCAAGGTGGAGGCCCCCCGAGTACTTTAAGCCGGCTTCTGTTAACAGAGCGGTCCGTATGCATATTCTAATGTCGCCGCTCCGCTGCCCCGTTAAGCAGCTGTTCCCACAAAGAAGGACAATAGCCCAACCCCACCCCTTTTAGAGCGCCGGTGCCAATTCTTTGATCAGTTTTCACTTCGGATCTGGAGGGCATGTTACAAAGTGCTTTGGGCTGTCTGCCAACAGGCACCTCACTGGAACGTGACAACAGCCCAGAAGTGTCAGTGTGGGGAGAGAGACAAGCTCACAGGATGCCTTTTAAAAAATAATTATATTTGAATTTTAAAAGCAATCTTCATATATGTAAGTAGCTTCATTTATATGGAAAACTATGCCGGGTTCCTCTAACCCTTTTAATATTTGATGGCGCATCAGCTTCCTTCACAGTCGGGATAAGCGTTCTGTGGCTTCTTGGGGCCTTTTTTTGACTCCTGGGTTAAGGAGAGACAATGAGAGGGCTAGATGCTGTTACTTCTCTCCTATTCCTCTCTGTTCCCCTTCCCCCTGCACCTCAACCAGGTGCTTTGTGGCCAAACCCACTGCAAAGATTTGAGGGTGTAACGTGGGGGATGAGGAGCTGAAAAATAAATTTTGTTTGTGGGTGGGGTGGTAACAATCTTATTTATTCTATTTTATTTTTATTGTGTTAAAATGTATGTAACATAAAATTTACCATGTAAACCAGTTTTAGGCATACGATTCAGTGACGTTACAGTCACACTGTAGTGTGATGTCCAGAACTTCATCCCAAACTGAAATCCTATAGCATCCATTAAACAATGCCCCACTGTCTCCTCCCTGCAGGCCCTGACAACCACCATTCTGTTTTGTGTCTGTGATTTTGACTCTACCTGGGATCAGGTCTGAGTGGAATCATCTGATATCTTGTGCCTGACTTCTTTCACTCAGCATAAAGTCCTCACAGTTCATCCGCATTGTAGTGTGTAGCAGAATTTCCTCCCTTTTTAAGGTTGAATAATATTCCGTTGTATGTAGATCCCACATTTTGCTTCTCCATTCGTCTGCCCATGGACATTTAGGTCATCTACCATTTATTAAATCTTACAGGTTGCACATAGCCATGTGAGGTGTTTACCTACTTGTAGATATCTCATTTAATTTTCACCAGTGCCAATTTATGGTTGAGAAGAGGAAGCCTAGAGAGATGAAGACCTTGGTAAAAGTAATCTGTTATTAGTTGGTGGGACCGAGATTTGGTTTTAGGGATGTTTGATTCTAAAACTATGGTTGTAAATGTTGGCCTGTTCCAGGATTGCTTAGGAGAATCTGTTGCACACAAAGGCTCTGTCTTGACCTATTGTGAATCAGACAGTCTGGAATGGGACCGAGGAATTTGTATCTTAACAAGCTCCCTACTCTAAAATAGGTTATCAGAGAACCAGACCTCACTAAATATGCTCTAGGGTTTTGAATACTATCCTACACGACTTCATTCCTCAGGTGATTGGAGGCAGCTTCTCAAAACACATTTTAAGATAAGATAAACAAAAGTTTTCTGAGTAAAGGGAGAATTGGGAGAGACTTATTCATGTAATCCATAAGGAGTTCACACACAGGACCATGTGTAAGTGCCTACAGTTTGGTCTGCGTGTTCAACTCTGAGATTATTATTTTGTTTTGTTTTGTTTTGTTGAGACAGAGTCTCACTATGTCACCCTTGGTAGAGTCCCGTGCGTCACAGCTCATAGCAACCTCCAACTCCTGGGCTTAAACAATTCTCTTGCCTCAGCCTCCCAAGTAGCTGGGACTACAGGCACCTGCCACAATTCCCAGCTATTTTTTGTTGCAGTTGTCATTGTTGTTTAGCAGGCCCCGGTCAGGTTCAAACCCACCACCTTAGGTGTATGTGGCTGACGCCATAACCACTGTGCTATGGGTGTCAAGCCAACTCTGAGCTTCTTAATAGCCCAAGTACGGAGTGAAATAAGACCAGCCACAAGACATACACAGTTCATAATTTAAAACATACCACCAGTAGCACAGCTAAGGCATGCATTTTGACCCGAGGTCGTCTCATTGAGAAGACCCAGTGTGGTATAGGATAGTCACCAAGTGCCCTGACAGTACCATAAAACTATCTAGGTCTATTTCTTCAGTGTAAGAAGTAGGATGCCAAAGAACAATTCAGTAAAGACAGACCTGGAGAAAATAGAGCTGAACTGCTTCTAGTTGCTTTTCTGCAGGGTGTAATAGAGTTTTGCATCTAGCCTTCCCCGTCCTTCCACCATGCCCCAGAGAGAGGAGCTTAGTGAGGAGAGGGGGAGGAGGCTCTGCTTTAATGACTAGAATGCTTGTTTTTAAAGTTTGCAAAGCTCTCCAGTCTCCAACCACTGGCCAGTTTGGCCCTTCTTCCTTCGGCAAGCAAGAAAAGCCGCTGTCTGGTTGAGTGAGCTCTGCTATAAATCAAAGTGTCACCACTTAGCCAGTAGAAGTGATTTAATTAATCCGCTGTGTTGTCCCCTGAGCATCACTTCACCTGACTGCTAATCAACTTCCATCAGCAGGAGGAAAATACGGGCCCCCTTTTTCTGAGCCGCATTGCATAAGATGAAGGAGCAGAGGGAGGGGGAGAAAAAGTTAATTGCAGCAGGGAGCTCAAACTGTCACAAGAAGAAAGTCTCTTGTCTGGCATCTGCAGGCTGCCTCTTTATACACTGTCATCCCCGTCTCGGGTGAGCTGCAGGAGAGGACCACTTTTTAGTGATATTAATATAGACATTATCTATTGTCCATATCTATTTATCAGAAACAATGTCTTGCCTGGAGACCATGACAGCTGGCATATTGCAAATAGGAACTGTTCTTTTATCATGCACCCAGTATTTAGGCCTTAAAACACACACACACAAACCCTTCATTGATAATCAGATAAGACCGTGAGTTTATGTATTTATCTCTTGGGCATGGGTACATTTTTTGACAGATGACGACCCCAATTTCTGTCATTCAGGTAAAATAAATGCAAGTCGTTTCGCTGCAGTGTAATTAGGCAGGTCAAGTTAATGCTAGAGCGTTTTGGAGGTGAAATAATTTCTTGGTGGTGAGAGTTACTAGTCCAAGGTCCTTGAAAACTTCTTTAAGAGTCTTAAGTTTTGGTTGGGCGTGGTGGCTCACGTCTGTAATCCCAGTGCTGTGGGAGGCCGAGGTGGGTGGATTTCCAGTGCTCGCAGTTCGAGACCAGCATAATGAGTGAGCCAGAGAAAAGACCCCGTCTCAACCACCAGGAAAGAACACACCGCCGGGCGATGTGGCGAGCGCCTATAATCCCAGCTACTTGGGAGGCAACCGGCCCGCGCATCGTTACAAGGAAGGACAATGGAAACAAACAAACAAACAAACAAAAAACAAAAAAAACAAGGAAACTGAAAGCAAAGCCAGCTTGAAATAAAATAATAATAAAAAAACACAAAAAAAATTAAAAAAAAGAAAAAAGAGTCTTAAGTTTCCTTGAATCTCTTCATGAATGGTAGATAATCCATTTTACTGACAGCAAAAACCAAAGCAAACAAGGGTGAGGGAAATTTCTAGGAAGTTGCGTAGCTGGGATGGGCATTCCAAAACTGGATCCATCTCAGTTGGGGAGTGGGAGGAGGGAGGTGCCCCAAATTCTGTTTTAAAGCATAGGTTTATCTGGAATTGTATTTTTTTTTCTGATTACTGAGCAGAAAGCTTGCAGAAAGTCTCTTTAATAGAATGAAGACCAAAAAAAAATTTTTTTTTATCTGATCCAAAATATGACATCTTGCATCAATTATACATCAACTCGTTTTTCCCCCCACCAGAGGAACCCTCCCCCGCCTTTTGTGTGGGTGAGTCGTCCTGTCTTTAAAGATGTGTGGGCAGTATTTGCCTCCCCAGAAGCACTGTGTTTCAGCACAGATGTGCTTGAGATCTGAGAGCCTCTGCTCTACTAAAGTTGATGGACGTGACTTTTAAAGGAAAAAGAGCTCTGTAATGCAATTCGGCTAACGTGGAGTACCTGCGGTGTTCCACACACCACATTTGTTTATACATGGCCTCATTTTGTGCATTATGATGGCCGAACCAGGGCCACCCCCGGATTCCTGATGGATTGCCATAGTTCTCCTCTGTTGTGATGAAGTCAAATCTGTTTAAAATGGATATCTAGGGCAACCTTAAAGGGAAAGAGCTGTCAGTGGTTTGTCCAGCTGCAAGTGGGTTGTGTGGTCATCCCAACACCAGGGGGCGGTGCCTCCTCCTACCTTGCCTTAACTGGTGGCTTCTGTAGGAACAGATTCCTTCTTGTCTGGGCAGGAGGACATGGGTGGTGCAGGCTTCTCCCATGCTGAAGCAAGCTCATGGCCACCAAAGGAGGTCACACCTTCCTTGCAGAGGGAGAATACTGTACCGCGCCTCTGTTGCTGTTCCAGGGAATAGTGTAAAAAGGGCTGAAATTGGAGGCCCTCAGAGCTGGGTGGAATTCTAACTGTGCTACTTGTTGCATGTCTGTATATGCTGCTCCCTGGCCTCAGTTCCCTAATCTGCAAAATGGGAACGCCCATCTCCCAGAATGAACATCAGGATGAAATGGGATGAAACATAAAAACGCCTTCAGCACAGCAGCAGGCACATGGGAGCCTCCCTGCCCCTTCCTTCCTTCCTTCTCTCCCTCCTCCCTCCTTCCTTCCTTCCATCCTTCCTTCCTTGTTCCTTCCTTCTCTCCTTTATTATTTCATTTCTTTGCTATAAAGCACTCCATTCAGCAGTGGGGACCCAGATCCCAGAGTCATGTATGCAAAGACCCAAATGGTGCCATGCCTGCCCCATCCCTCAGAGCTCAGGGTGCTGGGACCCACTGTGTCCCCACTCTATGGGCTATTACAGACACTGGGGAGCGGTTGTCTCCACATGGGCCTCTCATTTCATGGGTTTCCATCACAGCCATCAAACACACTTCAGGCTGATGTTGGGCCTGTAGGGTCCAGCCAAGGAGGCATTCATGTGTTTATTTTTACTTACAGTCTAGAAACATCTGTTTTGACATTTTCCAGGTCGCAGACAGGAAGGGAACATGGTTGATATTTCTCTGATGCTGATGCCCGAGTGCATCTATAATTGGAAAACAAAACGGTACACCTCACCTCTCCATTTCATCATAAACATTCCATTTGAAAGAGAAGGCAATGTTATTATGCCCAGGGGTTACATCGTATGTAAACAGGTATGCCTTAAAGGAGGACTTGTAAGTGAGAAATGGCAAATGTCTCTGTGACTTTCTTTTAGACAAAAGACCAGCCCCTTGGGAGTCGACCTTTCTGCTTGGAAGCATATTTTCTTGTTCTCAAGGAATCCTCTTCCCATGATGAAAATGATAAAGTTGGTGCCTAGAGGTTCAAGTAAGGGTAGGCAAGCAAATGCATTTATTCAATAAACATTTGCTGAATACCTACTCCACCTGCATCTGTACTAAGCAGTACATGGACTTCACAGTCTGTGGGAAGCAGATTGACATGTACCATAATTATAGTCAAAGTGATGTGTGTCACTATGGGCAAATGAATTAATACCACGGGAATATAGAGATGGGGGTGTGTCCTGGAGGGTTTGAGGAAATGTTTGCCAGGTGGAAGAGGAGGAAGGCGCTTAGGAGGTAAAACGAAGACCTTCTACAAAAAGGTTTTTAAGGCTCGGCGCCTGTGGCGCCTCAAAAAAAAAAAAAAAAAAGAAAAGGTTTTTTTTTTGAGACAGAGCCTCAAGCTGTCGCCCTGGGTAGAGTGTCGTGGCATTACAGCTCACAGCAACCTCCAATTCCTGGGCTCAAGCGAGTCTCATGCCTCCACCTCCCAAATAGCTGGGACTACAGGCGCCTGCCACAATGCCTGGCCACTTTTTGGTTGCAGCCGTCATTGTTGTTTGGCGGGCCCGGGGGCTGGATTCAAACCCGCCAGCTCAGGTGTACGTGGCTGGTGCCTTAGCTCGTTGAGCCACAGGCACTGTGCCTCTGTCGTTTTTTTTATTGGATCACCTCATCATCTCCTTTCTATTCCCAATGGCTCTTTTTAGTTTAATTCTTCATTATCTCTCACCAGACTACTGCGACAGCTTCCTAACTAATCCATCTCCTTCCGGCTTCATGCCCTGCAAATTCATCTTCTGCATTGTGATCACGGTAATATGTATAAAATGCAAATTTGATCATGACTCTACAAGCTTAAAATTCTTCATTAGCTTTGCAAAAGGTATATATAACACTCAAATTCATGTTCCTAATGGAAAAAGTCAACTCTTCTACATTAATCAGAATTTCATCTCACAGAACTTCCTGTTAGAAGAGTATATGGTCTCTGCAAAATGAGAATACTTTAATATTTACCAGACAAACCTTATGCCCCTTTCCAAGTCTAACTTTCTACTACTTTTCACAAATAACCTTTTGAAGAGGGATTGTCATAAGATTTCTCTCTCCTGTTTTCCCCTTAAATTCCTTCCCCTTCTTATCACAAGTTATAGCTCCATCATTTGTATATTAAAAAATCTCTACTTCATTGCTGACAAAGTTGAATTCTCAAATGAGTTTTAGGTTTTGCCCTTATATAAACAAAAGGCTATGATTTCAATACAAAAGAATTAAAGTGTGGTGATAGACTAGTCACGAATTTATGAGAATTCTCTCCTTCCTTGGTTAGCAACACAGCTTTGGATTAAATTCTAAGGTATTGGTCTTAATTGCATTAATACTCTGCTTCTAACTCAAACTATTTTCACAATCCTCTTTTGTGCATTAAGCATCTATAATATCACCACATGGACATTTCCATAACAAGCTAGGAGACCAGGTCAGGCCTCCTCTACTTTCATGTGTGTGTTCCTACACCTGAATTATTCTTCCTCTAGAAACCTATTCTCTTACATACTTTGCTTCATATGTCATTTCTTCCTGGAATCTTTCTCTTCTAACCTCATGGAGTAGGTATCCCCTTTTCTGTATTATTTCTATATACAGTGCTTTACGTATTTTACTATGCCTTTATACTATATAGTAAATTCTCTGGATTGTCACACACAGCTTGGCCCAAAGCTAGCTCAATAGCTGTGATGAGTAAATGAACAAATGCATGAATAGTCAGTGGATTTATGTAAGGCACAGTCTTGGCAGGGTTCTTGGCATGTACTCAATAATCTATATATGCTTTATTCCTGTTGGTTCACTGGGCAACAGCAGCAGGCCTCTCTCATGCAACACCTTTCTAAGACTACTTAACAGAACTTTCAGAGGATGAGCTGTCTGAGTGCAGAGCCGCCTAAGTGCGGCTCGGCCTCTGAAGGTTAAACTGGGTCCCGGAAACATTCATCTCACCAGTCAGTCAGTGCAGTACAGGCACCTTTATTATTCTGATGAACAAGAATAAGGCAACTCAGCTCATGCCTGATGCTTCACCCTGCTGCGGAGCTCCCATTCTAGAATATCTAACTGGAGAAGGTAAAAGGTCAGAGCAGGAAATGCCACCGACCTGACTTGGGGCTGGAGAGTGTCCTGAGCAACAACCCTGAGTGGGAGTGCTACCTATCAGGAGCTAAGGGATAAAGTTTCACTTTGCACTAGTTTTAGAGCAAGAGAAGCAATAGGTCAACACTGTACTAGAAGAAGTGTCCCAGAAAGTCTCATTTAATTATCACAGCAGTCCTGCAAAGTCACTACTATTCCCATTTTATGTGTGAAGACCCTGGGGCGGAGAGAAATCGACTCATTTAATGAACGTTATGTAGACAGCAACTATGGCCAAGTTACAAAATTAGGCCTGGTCTTATTCCAAAAAAAGTTCATTTTATATTGTTATTGTATTCTTAACACTGTACCCCAATACAGCTTTTGCTGAAAGTGGAAGTGACTTTAGCTCTCACCATCTTCAAAGCCTCCACTCCCCAGGGTACTCTAACTAGTAGCCTAATACAAAGTAGTAGATCAAATAATTTCTATAAAAGGGAGAACTTAACAAGCATTTAATGCCAGATGTCATCAAACTGACCACCCACTTCTCATGTACCAAGAAGCCAGAACAAGAGCAATTAGGTTATAGTGACTGATGCTAGAATAATGAAAAGCAGCAAGAATGTGGTGTAATACTTTTAAAAGAGGGCAGCTCTATTTTAAAAATAACGTGAATCAGAATTTAAGCTAAACTGTAATTTGAGTAATTTGGTGAATAAAAAAGAAATTAAACTCCTATTCATGTCTGATTCCAAAAGGTTTTGATTGTCATATTTCCTGTTTCATAGAAATACAAAATTGGGAATTGTATTCCAGATTTCCAATGATAATTCAAGGCTGTCGTGTGAGAGGCATGTCATGTTTTTGGTTGATGCCAATGGCAGGACCAATACCAATGAACAGATGCTTCGGGGAGGAAAAATAAAACACTCTGCTATGGATAGAGTTGTACAAAGATGGAATGAGTTGCTTCCAGTGAGATTCAATGGCCTCCCCCCAGAGATTTTCAAGAGTAACTTGGACAGCATTTAACTGAGAAATTTCCAAATAAGTAAATAAATAAATGAAAGAATCCAGTGGGATTGGATTAGATCATATATATGGACCTTACCTAACTGTAGTGCTTTTGTTCTAAAGCAAGTGAAAGGATTTCCACTTTCTCTGCTAGTGGTTAAACATCTTAAATTTAGATGGAAATAACATACTCTGATACAATCTATGCATGTACTCAAGCACTTGATTCGTGCCCATAACTTCCATGCTGTTCCTTATTAATATTAGATGATAGGAGAATGTCTAACTAGCTACATTTGATTTATTCTGTATTACGGTGGACTTTAAACACCTTGATAAGCAAGTCTATTGCTAAGTTTAATTAAACATTTATAATATATGAAGTAAAACTTGGAAAATCCAGGCATACAATTGTTCTTTAAAAAACTTGGGACATAGGGGAGGAGCCAAGATGGCGGTCTGTAGCCAGCTTACTGCAGATGCTCCTGTCCAGAAGGAGAGTTAAAGGACCGAAATTTAGCAAGAAAGCCAACGGTTTGGAGCTGAGCCAAGAGACAAGGTCGAGGAATGCACATCAACCCTGCTGGGGCAACCTGAGAACCCAAGGATACAAATAAAAGGTACAAAGCACATCACCAGGTGGACAGGAGTCCCCTCCCCCAAGAGAACAGCTCGCAGTATACTCCATACCTCCATACAAACAAGTGAGCAGAGTTCAGATATCCTACCACTCTACCCCATGGGAGAGACCCTCTAAAAACTGGACCTCCTTCCCCTACTAGGGTGCCGCAGCACTCTCCTGCCAGGCATAAAGCTGTATAAAATTGTATATATTCTCTACCTGCAAGTTGGAACTCCCAGCACCACCCTCCACTCTCACCCTGAGGTCTGGAGGTCTGTGCCCCACAGACTCCAGATTCTTGGACACGTTCTTGATGGGTGTGGACAGGGCACGGGCTGCTGCTGGTCTGTGCTGTTCTCCCAGCTCGGGAGTGGGAGCAGTGAGAGGAGAGTAAGCTGAAAGGTGGCTGGCCCAAGCAGACAGGTGGTCCCCTAGGGCACCAAGCCCAGCGCTGAGAAAGCTTTGCTGACTTTCAGCCACACCTGGCCCTCAGGGGATGACAGCTGAGACAAAGGACTGAAGCTCACAGACTGAGTCAGGACTATTAGTAGCCCAGCATCTCTTCCACAGGGCAGAAATTCTGCGAACTTGTTCTCTTCCATCAGCTTTTTGATCTACTTTATGTCAATCAGGGACAGGGCTGGAACTGAGTGAATCGTCCCAGCCCCTATCATGTATCCAGGTTAACAGGCCTCACCTCCCCCCCGCCAAAACCAACATAACTGGTGGACTGACTGAGGAGCCACAGAGCCCCATGTGACTTAGGCAGGCACAAACCTCTAGAGCATCTTCTCATTGGAGGGAACTGGACCACAGCCCTGCAGGGTTATCAGAGACAGGGTGTGACAGAGGGGCAAGGCGGGGAAAGAGGCATCAACCTTCCCAGGCTAATTTACTGACTGGGGGGGGCCCTCCTGAACTCACAGAACCCTGGAGTGAGTTATACTAAAGCTGCCAGCAGACTTCTACTGTCTAGTTGCCAGAGACTTTTCAACTCTTTGATTTGAGGTTGGTACAGGCTAGGACAATTGATTGGTACCTCTTCAACTGGGCCAATCACCCAAGGACTTTCCAAAGCTGTACATTGGGTGTATGGTAGTGGGAAGGTTTGATTTTCCTTTCCAATTGTTGTACAATTGTTGTGTGGGGCATGGTGACCTAACTGCTGGTTTTCCTCCACAGCTCAGAATCCAACACAGAGTAACCCATTCTCTAGGGTAAGACAGAGACCAGCTGAAAATAAGACAG
>CAUYON010195786.1:0-12216 GCA_963573935.1 Arctocebus calabarensis | reverse complement strand
GAGCTGGTGGGTTCGAATCCAGCCTGGGCCCGCCAAACAACAATGACGGCTGCAACCAAAAAATGGCCGGGCGTTGTGGGGACACCTGTAGTCCCAGCTACTTAGGAGGCGGAGGCAGAAGACTTGCTTGAGCCCAGGAATTGGAGGTTGCTGTGAGCTGTGATGCCACGGCACTCTCTCCAGGGTGACAGCTTGAGGCTCTGTCTCAAAAACAAAAATAAATAAATAAATAAATAAATAGTAATCTCTCTCTTGGTATTTTAGGATAGTTGATCTAGATAATGAACCAGTTTCCAGGAACACATTCATACCTATTTCAAGGCATACCCAGTTGGACCCTATTTAGTTTTGTCTATTTATTTGTTCCTTTGTATATCCATCCTGTTTAGAGATCAGCCAGTGGACTCTGGGACACCTCCGTGGGTGGAGGAGGGGGCCCAAATGAACTCTGATTGTTAACGTGACTGCATGGAGAACAAAACAGAGAGAGAGGGAGAGAGAGAAGAAGAAGGGCGGTACAAGGCCTGACAGCGAAGTCTGCGTGCTCAGCCTAGAAAAAGCGCTACCTCCCCCATTGCTGAATATCACTACGGTCAGCTTTGAAGTCCTCCCCTTGGGCAGCTCTGCACTGTCCTCCCTTCAGAGCAGTTTTGGAGCTCTTTTTCTGGAGCAGTCATCAGAGCTGTCTTCCTATGAGATCTAACAATGAAGCCTTTGAACTTGCCACCGTGCGCTTACGTCGGCAGCACTGTACAAATAGCTCCGTAAGGTTTTACAACTTTGGTATATTAGTGTCGCACAGCTGTGTCGGCGTCAACATGTGGCAGTGTCTTGCTGAGGGGTGTTCATTATTGTTGTCACATGTATTATGTGCCATTAGACAACAACTCAGGAGTTCCACAATTGCTTTGAAGGGTGGACCAGCTGTTGGCATCAGGGCACAGCTTCCCACGGGGAGGACTTTGGAGGTGATTATAGTGACATTCAGCAATGAGGTAGGCAGCACTTCTTCTAGCATGAGTCTGCACCTTACTTATCAGACCTTCATCCGTAGGTGGCTACATAGATACATGGTTACATTATAAGTTGAGAATTAGCACTGATTGCTGCATAGCAGTATAACTTGTGAAAATAAAGTACACAGTTGCTTTTTTTTTCTGTTGCCCATTCATATGAATTGAAAAATAAACAGTGGACAATCAAATTTATAATTCATGGCATTGATTGGAAGAAGGATTAGGGAAGTTAGAGAACACTTCTCGGTGGTGGCTGGAGGTCAGCCTTTGCTAGAGAAGTGGGTCAGTTCGCGGCTCAGGCTCATTTGAATTTTTTCCCCTCCATTCCTTCCTGTGAATTTACCCAGGAAAGGAGCACAGGCTGTCACCTAGGTAACTGGCTCTCCCGCCGACTGGTGGGGATTGGAAACCGCACCCTTTCTCATTGCAAATTTGCATTTGCAGCTGGGCTTTGGTGACCTCGCAGGAGGACAGAAGCTAATCCAACCCCGCTGCTGGACTCGCATGCAGCTTCTGCTCCCGTGAGGAGGCTGTTTAAGCTGTGATACACTTCGTTCTTCCCTTAAGAAGGAGGCTGGAAAGTGTTTTGATCTGAAAATGATAAAAAGGAAAATGCTGTCTGGATTGGCACTTCGTGCAAGGCCCTGTGGTTCCCAACTTTGACCATCGTTTCTTTTCGCCTTGTTTCCAAAGAGCCCGCAGGGTAGACTGGCTGAGATGAGGGCGAAGGTGTTGGGCTCCCAGTTTAGTTACGTTAATTAAAATACAAAATTAACAAGGGAGAGGTGGGAGAGCCTGCCTTTGAAGGGTCTAAATAGGGACCCCAGCACTTGTCAGCAGGCTGAATCTTTATGCCGCAGCTTTGGCAACAGCGCCCCTTTCTTTGCCCCATTGTGTGCCAGCTATGGGCAGTGACTTCTGAGAGCAGGGCTGTGCTCCAGCTGTATGCAAAGTGGGGCCGCCGGGCGCCTGGGGAAAGGGGTGTGTGCGTTTTTTGCCATTATCACTAGTTTCTTCCTTTTCTAACACCTTTAGTTGTTAGTTGTTTTTCTAAGGACTTTGTATGTATGAAATGACTTCATTCCTAACCAGTTTTTATGCTGATTTTACAAATGGCATAGGCTGGGCGTGATGGCTCATGCCTGTGATCCTAGCACTCTGGGAGGCTGAGCTGCTGGATCGCCTGAGCTCCGGAATTAGAGTCCAGCCTGAGCAACAGTGCGATCCTGTCTCTACTAAAAATAGAAAAACTAGCTGAGCATTGTGGACCCCTGTAGTCCCAGGTGCTCAAGAGGCTGAGGCAAGAGGAGTCTTTGAGCTCACAAGTTTAAGGTTGCTGTGAGCTATGACACCATGATACTCCAGCCTGGGTGATAGAGTGAGACTTTGTCTCAAAAAAAAAAAAAAAAAAGAAAGAAAGAAAGAAAGAAAAGAAAAGAAAAAAAGAAATGGGCATAAATCACACATGCAGAAAGGTAACTGGCAGAGGAGGGACAGTCTGACTCCAGAGACCCCGGCCCTGAGCTCCCCCAACCTGCCCACAAGTGCCACGTGGGGGACCACACTCAGCCTGGCAGGAAGGGGATGCTCTTGAGAGGTGTGGGCCAAGCTGCCACCCGCCTGGTTTGCTGTGGCACTGACCAGGAGGGGCTTTCTCCCCACCCTGTGCTCCTGGAGCAGCAGACTGGCCTGGTCCCTGGAGGCCAGCTGAAACCCAAGGAAGAGCAGACAGAGGCGGCATGGACACGCAGGCAGGCAGACAATGAGTCACTCGTTAGGAGTCGCAGGCTGGCCTCCTGCGAGACAGTGGACAGACGCAGGAGGCACAAAGGTGCAGCCAGGTACAGGGCTGTGCACATGTGGCCATAGGCGAGAATGAGGCTGTGGGCTGAGGGGGGCTTTCCACAGGAGCTCAGAGGATGTCCCCGAGGAGGGACATGTCAACAGGACACAGGGCCAGGCAAAGCCACAGGAACCCTGAGGCAGGCCCTGGCAGGATGCTAGGCAGCAATGGGCTGCCAGGCAAGCCGGGGACAGAGGACAGTGGCCCCAGGGAGGGATCACAGAGGACAGTGGCCCTGGCGAGGGATCTGAGTCACACGTCGTGCAGCCCATGAGGAGGGCTCTGTACTCCACTCTAACTGCACCTGTTCCCCTGGGAGAAAGAAAGGTAGCCTCGGGCGGTGACAATGCTGGGAGGTGTGCTACGGTTTAGATGGGCTTGCGCACACACATGGCTGACACACAGCAGTGGCTGGTAGAACTGGGTGTTTCTTGTGGGTCGGGAACCATGTCTGCTCACCCTCCTGAGCTGGGAGCCCCCTGTACCGTGTGCTGGGCTGGGAGATTCTGTGCCCTACCCAGGCCCACAGCAGGGGCCGGGTCAACTTCGTGCTTCCCTAGCAGGTGGCAACAGTGAGGGTGGTTCTCATTAACTGACTGTTCCGCAGGAGCCCTGTGTTGCTAGGGCAAGGAGATCATAACACACCTTACAGGAGCAAGTGATTTGAAGGGTGTTATGCATGTGTTAGGGTTTGTGGGTTTTGTTTTGTTTTGAACCAGAGTTTCACTCTGTCACTCTGGGTAGAGTGCCGTGGCATCATCACAGCTCACAGCAACCTCAAACTCTCAGACTTGAGCAATCCTCTTGCCTCAGCCTCTCAAGTACCTGGGACTAAAGGCAAGTGCCTCTATGCCCAGGTTGTTTTTCTGTTTTTAGCAGAGACAGTGTTCTCACTCTTGCTTGGGCTGGTCTTAAACTCCTGAGCTCAAACAATCCTCCTGCCTGGGCCTCCCAGAGTGCTGGGATTACAGGTGTTAGCCGCCACACCCAGCCATGTGTTTGGATTTGTACTGAACTTGATAAAATCATTCTGCAATAGGTGATTAATTTCATCCAGTTCTCCCTTTGAGGCCTCCCTACATGAGGCCTGATGTGAAGTTTACTTCCCCAGAGCCTCACATTTAGGACCTGGCAGAGCCTGAACTTGAAATCAGTTAGTCTGGTAGAAGTTCCAATTGGTATAGGGGGTCTGAAGAATGAGAGAGTGGTGGCATCAGGTGCCCAGAACCAAAAATACATTCATCCAAAAAGACAAGCCTCACAGATAAAATGTAAATTCTGCAGGAACCAGAGTACTCAAACCAGGACGTCGTCCTTATACCAGAAAGGGCTTGCCCCAAACACACAAGAAACAAAAACAAAAACAAAAAGGTCTAGTCCCAAGAGAGGTGCAAGGTTCTTTATTTAAGGAAGCTTTATAATCAAATTAGATCCCAAATAAAGTCAAAAAGAACTTACCAAATGGAGGTAGTCCAGGAATCTGAGAAGAGATTCACCACGGCAAAAAGAGCGACTCGCCAAAGTCGAGAGCACGCAGGGCTCACTGCTTCACTCAGTCCCAGGCGCTGCCGGTTTGTCCCATGTAGGCTGCTTTGATCCCACTTCTGCCACCATTATGTCAACCTAAAAAACAGAGAGGGAGGAGTCTGATTGTCTGGGAATAGGCATTGCAATAGGAATACACACGTCATAGTAAACGAGACCCATATTCTGGGAGGTAAGAGGAAAACAAAGATTTTTAAAGGAAAAATGAAGAAGGATCACATAATTGTTTTGAGATTTATTATCCCTGGTTGTAAGAATCAGTTATAAGGACAGCACCAGTCTGAGGCTGGACAGGCAGTTACTGGGCAGGTATCCTTGGAGAAGACTCTTTTTTTCTTTTTTGGTAGGTTGCGATGACCTCTGTGTAAGGTTGTGGGTTTTACAGGTTCTTTTGCGGCATTTATGCATGATAACCCTTTTTCATACCCCTCCCTCGCTCTGTTGGGCTTGTTAACACAAGTGACTCCACTTTAATTCTGACAACTTTCACAGTCTTCAAAGCCGTATTTGGATTAACTGTATTGATATTTGTGAAGTGTCTACCACAGTGCCTCGCAATCCTGAGCGCCATGTAACTGCTCATTAAATAAACACATAAGTGGGAAAGAGGTAGGTACCAGGTAACCCCATTTTACAATGGAAGAACTCAGGCACTGTAGCTCAATGTTATCTGAAGAAAATGGGAGAAAAGAAAGAAAACGGAGAGTGAGAAGATAGTTCCTATAATTTAACATGTGGTGTTCTGCACTCAAAAACTTAAAAGCGCAGCTCTCCTGCTAAGTGCTCTTGCCACAGCAAAGAAGGGAAGAAAGGCAGGCCGGCAAGAAGACATGGAAATCTAGGAGGTGATTGATATTCTGATGGATAGGTTCATTATCTTGCTTGTAGTGATGGTATCATGGGCATAAACATTTAAAATTTGAACACAATTTAAAATAATATTTTCAGGTTGTGTAATAGCCAGGAAAACCATCTATGTTAGAATTTAAGGGGAAAAGTAGAAAATTTAATTAATATAATGTAGTAAGAGCTGGGTGCGGTGGTTCACGCCTGTAATTGTAGCACTTAGGGAGGCTGAGGTGCGTGGATTGCTTGAGCTCAGGAGTTCAAGACAAGTCTGAGCAAGAGTGAGATCCCATCTCTACTAAAAATAAAAAAAAACTAGCTGGATATTGTGGTAGGTGCCTATAGGAGGCTGAGGCAGGAGGATAGCTTGAGTTCAAGATTTGACGTTGCTTTGAGCTAGGGGCTGAGGCCATTTCACTCTACCCAGGGTGACAAAGTGAGACTCTGTCTCAAGAAAAAAAAAAGAAAAAGAAAGAAAAAAGGGGAAAAAATGTAATAATAACTACATTTGGGATAAAAAAAAAAAGCAAGTCAAACGGATAGAGAAAAAGTGAACAGGACTATATTTAACAATAATATTTCTTTTGGTAGATCTTTTGGTTTCTTTTAATATGTTATTTGAAATTATGTGAAATAATATACGGGGTAGACATAAAGTTTGTGTGCAATCTCATATAGTTGTAACTTTATTTTTCATTTATTTCCTTTTTTGAGATAGAGTCTTACTTTGTCACCCTCAGTAGTGTGCCATGGTGTCACAGCTCACAGCAACCTCAAACTCTTGGGCTCAAGCAATTCTCTTGCTTCAGCTTCCTGAGTAGCTGGGACTACAGGCACCTGCCACAATGCCCGGCTTTTTTTTTTTTTTTGCAATTTGGCCGGGGCCAGGTTCAAACCCTCCACCCTTGGTATAAGGGGCCAGTGCCCTACCCACTGACCCACAGGCGCTGCCTGAGTGTGCATTATTCTAATGACAAAAACCACTAGGAATTTAATTTAAAAAAATTAAGTGAATTGGCCAGTGCCAGGGTGAGGGCCTCATTTTTGCTTCTGGTTCCTGGCGAGTGGTGAGCTGGGACAGCGCAGGCAGAGGACACACCTGCTGCTCAGTGGGCGCTGAACTTAAGGGCAGGCACGTGTGAACCTTTTCGAGGCCTTGCAGAAATGTCTCTGTTCCCTTGTACTTTTTCCTGTAAAATGTATAGGTTCTCCTATACATTAGAATAAAACATCTTTATATTCTTTATTCTATCCACAGCCCTAGCATCAGAATTGACAGAGGAAACTTCACATGCACCAATGTCTGGTGCCTGTCCCCAGACACGGACTTAATCCAACGGTCTCATGACTTCTGACCACTATGATTTTCCCCTGGAAATGTGGAAATTGGGGAATTGTAGTTCCCAGTTGGAAGCATGAGGGTTAGAGAGACACAGAGCTGGGGTGGGTGGAGCAGCCGTTCCACACCTATAAGCCTACGAGCTGTGTCATGGCTGAGCCCCTGGTGAGGGCCAGGGGTGCACAGGGTGGAGGGGTCACAGAGAGCAACGTTGGGGGGTGGGTTGAGCAGCCCCAGAGCAGCGACACCTTCCCAAGCCACGTGCGAGCCAGGTGCGCGAGCCGACCCTCCTCCCTGAAATGAGTATCACTCTTACAAAGTCGGAAGTTGGAACGTTTTCTCTGTGAAAAATAACGGGAAAACGAAAGGGCAGGAAATGGCCGGGAGACCAAGAGTGGTTATTCTGCTAAGGCTCTGAGCGTTCTTGAGCTGAGGTCCCTGAATGGATGGGCTCCCGGGCGTGGTGGGTCTCCTCTCCAGCTCAGGCAGAATTTTATGGACATTCGTACATAAGTAAATTTTACAAAGAATGGAATCTATAAGTTGTATTCATAAAAGGGTCCATGAAGTTGAAAATTAAAAACAACTGCCCTATGAGAATAGAAAATTTCAAGAACATCCCTATCCTTCCAAACCTGGGTAGAAGTTTAAATGCTTTAGAACACACGTATGGTCTGTCAACTTTACAGAGAGGGAGAGAGCCAGAGAGAGCGAGGTATCGTGTATTCAGTGCAAATGCTGCGTAATGTGTATATATTCTGTGTGTATTTATTGGAATTGAGGCGGGGTTTGCAATTCAGATGAAAGAATAATCCCTTATGTTGGAGGACAGTAAGCTCACACAATTTGGTAAGAGTATAATTTGGCACAGCCATCATTTTGGAAAACTAATTCTGTATTATCTACTAAAATTATAGCCGACAGAACCACATATATATGGGCATCAAAGAATGTCCGTCTCTGCGTTATTCTTAATAGCCCCCAAATGCGAACATTCAAAACAACCACACAGTGGAATGGGACAAATGGCTGCAGTCACCAAATGGAATTCTACACAGCAGAAAATGAGTGAAATACAGCTACGCAGAACCCTATGTATGTCTGAAACTCACACACGTAACATTGAACCAAAGAAACATGACACAGGAGAAAGCACACCGGCTGATTCCACTCCTGGAAAGTTCCAGGCAGCAAACCTGACTGAAGGCGTCAGCATTCGGAAGAGTGGTCACCTCCAACAGAGCCAGGAAGGGCCTCTGGGACGGGGGTGAGGTTCTAACGCTTGGTGGGCAAGTTCACTCTGTGACGATCCATCCGGCTGTATCCCACAGTGTTGTTACCAAAGAGGTTCTGGTCTCCTGTCACTGCCAGCCAACATGCAAAGACAGGGACAGGCCCGCCAAACCTTGTCAGAAGGCCAGCGAGAGTAGCCTCTCCAAAACTGTTATGTTCTTCATTTCCAAAATCTTAGTTTTATACATAAAAGTTAAAAGAAAGAATAGTACTAACCTTTATCATAAATAACAGTAATTAACACTTAAATAATAGTTCATTGCCATAACCCATAACCTATAATAAACAACTATTGACATAAATCATGTCTTAAAATAATATTTCCTTTTTTTTGAGACAGAGTTCCGGTCTCTGTGCCCTGGATAAAGTGCTGTAGCATCATAGCTCACAGCAACTTGAAACTCTTGGGCTCAGGTGATCCCCTTGCCTCAACCTCCTGAGCAGCACTATAGGCACCCACCAAAACACCTGGCTAATTTTCTATGTTTTAGTAGAGGTGGGGCCTTGATCTTGCTCAGGCTGGTCTCAAACTCCTGAGCTCAGATAATTCACCTGCCCAGAGGGCTAGGATTACAGGTGTGAGCTGCCTCACCCGGCCTAAAATAATATTTCTAATTTAAAAGTTAATCTCTTAAATCAATCATCCTAAACTACTCAAATATACCCCTTCAGGTCAAAGCTAAATTTATAAAACAACAAGAATGCAGAGACTAGAGGTGAAGGTCATGTAGGCGCTAACCGACCAGACCAGCTGTGTCGTCTCAGCCCTGGCCTGACTGACTTGTCTTATTCTTACAACTTACACTCTCAGTTTACTTTTTCACCTAAATATTATACTGTAAAAAATGGGTTCTGCTTATTATCAACCAACACATTACATTGCATTACATTTAAATGATGAAGGACTTGTATTCACAATGTATAAAGAATTGCTGCATAACAGGGAAAATTGGCAAAATAAATACAACAGGGTTTCCTGAAGTAGTCCGGAAGGTCCTAAACAGCAACACAGCGGCAGGGGCAAGGCCAGCTTGCTGTCTCCTATGTACTTGGCCAGTAACGAAACATGGATCCATGTGGATTTAGACAGCTTACTTTGAATTGGCTCCTCTTGCCCTCCAAACCCCAGGAGCTCCCTGGAGGCAGATGTGGGGGAAGCCACAGAGACAGTAGTTCTGTGTCACAGTAGAGCAAGGTTGGGGGTCTCCGAGGCTCAGGAGATGGGGCTGCTGGCTACCTGTTCATTCTCCCCTCCAGAGGGAGATATTCTCTTCAGCAATGTAAGCAAATCTCTAGGGAGAAGATTTGCTCTCTATTTTTAATTTAAAAATAAATGGTAACATTTCGTCCTTTTATCGTCTAATCAAACATAAGTAAAAATAAAAGCACTTTACTTATGCATTCTCTCAACCAGTTTTTATTCTACGCATTTGTAATCTATGGTAGAAAAGCTGACCCTACTCATATCATTCTGTCTTCCACTCCTGAGCTAAGAAAATTTATAATGCTATAAATTTTCACAGGTTCATTAATTGACTCATCTTTGAGTGGTTACAGTTTTTAACCTAGAAGGTGTCAATGATAAAGTTCTCAACTTTAATAAGATTGAGAAAAGAGAGAATTTTTTCACTTATAAATGAAAAAAATGTGTGTTACCAGTATCTTCAACTGATATAAAATAGGATGTGAAATGTTTTCTTAATTTAGTAGTTGACCAAACTTCATTTCATTAGAAAAAAATTTAACATACACTTTTATAGTCCTTTATTTGCACAACCACCATTTTCCCTTTATGAAATGAGAGGGCAAATTGACAAGAAGTATCTCAATTCTGGTGGCTTAACCTCCAGTTAAAATCCCTCCTTGAATTTCTCACCTGGAGTTAAGTGGCGACTCTTCACTTTTTCTTCAGGAATCTTTTAATGCTTAGAAAAGAGAATTCCTGGCTGGGTGCAGTGGCTCATGCTTATAATCCCAGCATTTTGGAAGGCTAAAGGCCTTATGATGCAAGAATGAGACTGGGCTTGGTGGTGGGAACCTGTAATCCAGCTTCTCAGGAGGCTCAGGTGGGAAGATCACTTGAGCCCAGGAGCTGGAGGTTGGTGTGATCTAGGGTGACATCACTGCACTCTAGTCTGGGTGACAGGGTGAGACTCTGTCAAAGAAAGAGAGAGAATGAGGAAGGAAGAAAGGAAGGGAGGAGAGAGGCAAGAGAATTCCTTAAAGCCAGACTTAACTTAAAAAAGAAAGTGTGTGTCTATATATATTTATGTATGTATATGAGGTGGCAAAATATAGTGACAAGAAAATTGCTCAGAGGCTGGGAGACTTGTGGTAAGGATTTTTGAAAGATTAACCTTACCTACCTAGATAACCCAATATGATGTACAAAATCTTTTTGTTTATTTCTATAATTAAAAAATTATAGAATACTTCCTGTGCAATAAGTATGAACACAGTGAAAACAGTGTAAACCTCTGAAAGATGGGTTTACCGATGAGATTTGCTTCTCCTGTTAGATGTCGGATTCCAGGATCCTGCTCAGCCCCTCTAGAGTTGTGGACAGTTGAAAGGGACTGTGGAAGGGGCAGGCAGCGAGTGGGAGCTGGGAGGGAATCCAACCCAGGTGCTCTCTCCTCTTTATCTAGACCAAGGGTGGTCCTGGACCACCAACAGCACCTGGGATCTTATAGAAATGCAAGTTCTCCCCAGACCTGCCCCAGAACTCTGGAATGGCCCCAGACGTCAGTGTTTGACCAACCCTCTGTGTGAGTCTGACGCACACTAAAATTCGACAACCACAGCCCCACATTTCCAAAGAAAAGATCATTTTCAATTCAGAAGACTACATGAAGAGCTTCAGATGCCAATTCAAGAAGGAAATTAAAACATAATAGAGAATAATAATGGGCAGTGCCTGTGGCTCAGTGGGTAGGGCGCCGGCCCCATATACTGAGGGTGGCAGGTTCAAACTGGCCCCCGCGGAACTGCAACAAAAAAATAGCCGGGCGTCATGGTGAGGCTGAGGCAGGAGAATCACCTAAGCCCAGGAGTCAGAGGTTGCTGTGAGCTGTGATGCCACAGCACTCTACCAAGGGTTAACAAATGAGACTCTGTCTAAAAAAAAAAAGAGAATAATGCTAAATAACAGCTTTTCTTCCTAATAGAATAGTTAATTGAGCAAGTACACGAGTATTAACTGTAACTAGTAGATACAATATTATTTTCCATAATTTGGTCAAACGATTTGAAAAATTATAGCTAATCTGAAAGGAAAAGTGCCACTTTTTTGGTTAGAAGTTTTTACTTTGGAGTTCCCTTGTCTAATTCTTCTAGGAGCCACTGGTATAACCTAGAAAGCTATTTAATAAGTATTAACACAGTGAAAAATATCTTCAGGACTTTCTTTCTTCTAGAAATGAAAATTATGAGAAACAGCATTCAGAACCAGACCAGGTGCAGTGGCTCACACATGTAATGTTAGCACTTTGGGCGGCCAAGCCAGGTGGACTGCTTGAGCTCAGGAGTTCGAGACCAGCCTGAGCAAGAGCAAGACCCTGTCTCTACTAAAAATAGAAAAACTAGCCAGGAGTTGTGGCAGGTGCCTGTAGTCTCAGCTACTCAGGAGGCTGAGGCAGGAAGATCGCTTGGGCCCGGGAGTTTGAGGCTGTGAGCTAGGCTGAGGCCTTTCACTCTACGCAGGGCGATAGCGTGAGACTGTCTCAAAAAAACAAACAAATAAAATAAAATAAAAACAATAGTCAGAATTTCCGAAGGAGATAACGTTGAAATATTCTTACCTAATTAGTGCCTAATTAGTCAATAGTTAATTTGATACATGGCAAATTTAGTCCACACAGCTAAAAAAAAAAAGCGAAGAAAGAATATCCTCTTTTTGACTTTTGGGAAATAGTCAATGCTTAACCAATATATGGTTTGCCCTACTCCAGACAGAAATGTAAATATTTTGAAATGAAACTGAACCAGGCAGGCTCTTCTCAGAGACTGAGGCCAGGGGTGCCGTGGACTTCCGGTTGCCTCCCTCCCTGCTGACACCGTCTTGCCGCAGGTCCACACAGGACAGCGAGGACGTGCTGTGTGACCTTTCCGCGGCACTGGGCTCTCAGCTTGTCTTTCAGAGTAACATTAAGTGGAGTCAAAAACAGAAAGGAGGAGGGGAAGAGGCTGTGCGGGAAGGGAGGGGAAGGGAGGCGGACTATGCCTGGGCGCCGGGCCCCGCGGCCGCGGGGGGCGGGTCGGGGGGCCGGCCGCGGCGGCGGGAGCGGGGAAGGAATGACATGGGAGGGTCTGGGGGGGTGGGGAGTGTGGTTTGG
>CAUYON010195782.1:0-17021 GCA_963573935.1 Arctocebus calabarensis | reverse complement strand
CAGGAGGATCGCTTGTGCCCAAGAGTTTGAAGTGCAATGAGCAAGACTGACGCCATAGCACTCTAGCCTGGGACAATAAAGTAAGGCTATTAGAAAGAAAGAAAAGCAGGATGGGGTGGGGTTTAAGGTTAAGCGGTGCCCCATTAGGATTGGACTGATGAAGGAAAGGAAGTCAGTGGTCCAGCACTGAGCAAACATGGATCAAGTGCCTCTGACGTGCCAGGCTCTGCTCCCAGATAGTCCATCCCTCCAGGAGCTCACCCTCTGGGTGGAGGGACAAGAATGGAGTGGAAAAGGGCATAGAGTCTATAGCCAGACAGCCTGGGTCACATCCCAGTTCTACCATTTATAGCTCAGCGACCTTGAGCAAGTCCACCTTTCTTTGCCACAACATAAGAGAGGGATGAAACCTATCCTCACATGCTTGTGGTGAGGATTAAATTAGATAATGTGTGGGAAAGTACATAGAGGAGAGAGGAAGTGCTTATAAGTGTACTAGTAGTAATACGTCAAATGGTAAATTAGAGCACTCAGAAAGTGGCTGGGTGGGAGTGGGGGAAAGGGATTTATTTAAGCTGGGAAAGTCCAAAAAAACCTTTCTGAGGAGTAACATTTGCCAAGGCAGCCATCTGAAGTAAGAGCAGGCCAGGTGCAGTAACTCACACCTGGGAGGCCAAGGCAGGAGGATCTCTGGAAGTCAGGAGTTTGAGACCAGCCTGAGGGACAGCAAGACTCCACTTCTACTAAAAATAGAAAAATTTAAGTCTGGCACGGTGGTTCATGCCTATAATCCTAGACTCTGGGAGGCTGAGGTAGGTGGACTGCCGGAGTTGGAGACCAGCCTGAGCAAGAGCAAGACCCTGTCTCTTAAAAATAGCTGGACGTTGTGGCAGGTGCCTGTAGTCTCAGCTACTTGGGAGGCTGAGGTAAGAGAATTGCTTGAGCCTAAGAGTGTGAGCTATGACATGACAGCACTCTACAGAGTGTGACAAAGTGAGACTCTGTCTCCAAAAATACATACATATAAAAATAGAAATAATTAGCCAGGCATGGTGGCAAGTGCCTATAGTCCCAGCTACATGAGAGGCTGAGGTGGGTAGATTGCTTGAGCTCAGGAGTTTGAAGTTAACAATGAACTATAATGACCCCACTGCATGCCAGCCCAGGTGACGGACCAAGACCCTGTCTCAAAAACAAGAGTGACGAGCAAACAGCAGATGTCAAGGTCCTGAGGCAGGAATGGCAGCAGCCAGGGTGGCTGGAATATAGAGGACCAGAGAGGTGGCCAGGGCCATCTCCAGCAGAGCCTGATAAGGAATGGAGCATTTTCTCCAATAACAATGAGAAACATCAGAGGGTTTAGGTGAGGAAGTAATTTGATCCTAAGTGGGGGTTTGGAAAAATCACTCTCACATTCTGTACGGAATGATTTAAGAATAGGAGCAAAAGGAGAGATGGGACTTTCCTCCACAGCATACAGAGATCAGTCCGATCATATATCACGTTCTTAAGAGGCTCGACTGCTTTCAGCCCAAGGCCAGCCTGGGCAGCCAGAGCACAGAAGCACTTGTTCATCAATCTTTACTATTTACTGCAAGCTTTCTTGGTGCAATGCCCTTGGCTGGACATTGGGAAGGCTATAAAATGGGTTCTGCCCCCAAGAAGAGCAAAGGGTAGGATTTCACCCAGACATCTGCCCCACAACACAGCATATGATGAAGACCCAATGGCACCAGGGTTGTGGGCCCCCCTTGCTGCTCCTGTGCTCCTCCTGGGAGAGGCGTGGGGCCTTGGCTCCTGCTCCTTGGGCTGGTAGGGCCTCTGCTCTTATGTGGCTCCCCGAAGGCGTCTGTGGACTGGGCTGGGCTCTGCTGTGCTGCCTCCAGGGTTACTTTGGAAGTATTCCATTCTTCTGATTCCTTCCCCTCTGAGTCTTGTTTTCCACGACAGGCTGCATTTCTGGAGAGGATGCTTTTGCTCTCCAGTTCATAGATAGTAGAAGGGCAGATGAGTCCTGATCACATCTCCCACCCAAACCCAAAGTTCACCCACTGGACCATCAAAAACACCGTCAGATGACTCCCAAGTGCCTGTACTTCGGGGCCTCCTAGGTGCCCCAGATCCGAGAGATCTGCTCACTTTGAGACAAGTCTCTACACATACCAGGCAAGGACAGAGAGGACTCATTATCATAAGGAAGGAGGGGACAAGTCTCCCTGAGTTGAAGTAGTCTGGAAATGGCATGGAGTGAATGGAAGACATGGCCCAAGCCCCATCAGTACCAGCCTATCTGCAGGGGCCCATGCCCAGATTTGTCTTTGCTGTCAGGAAACACACAATCCAGCTGACAAGAAAGACACAGGACATCCCTGACCTCCATCTGGTCCAGGACCCACTGTCAGGAAGCCTGCTTGGCTTCAGAGCCATGCCAGGCAAGGAGCTGCTCTGCACCTGTCAAGGTGGTCTGACAAGCAGGTCTTTGTAGTATGACCACAGCCCCTCCCTCTGAGGGGCAGCATATAGTCTCCTGTTCTTCACTCTGAGCTGATCCATGGGGACTTGTACTTGCTTGGCCAATCTCTGGCCTTCCCTCAGTCCCCAGTAGGCTATGACCAGCCCTCTGGTTTGTGAGAATGCGACACCCCACCCCTAGGAACCGTCCCCCATCCTAAAGGTCCTGTCAGCTTTCTGCTTCTTATCTGCTCCCTATATTCCTCTACTTTGCCTCTCTTCTGATCTTTTGACCTTTGCTTCTTATTTTCTTTTTGTCCCTTTACGATAGCGCGGGCCAGGGGGATGCTGGATGGTGGCATTAGACTGCAGGATAAGCATCCACGTGGAACAACTAAAGTTCTCCCGTCACTTCTGTCTCCCTCCTCACCTTCTCCCCTACCAAGTCACTCATGGGTTTACTTCCTGTCCTCCTGCCAGCTTACACCAACAACCAAGCGGACATCGCCACCCAGGGCTGGTTCATTGGGCTCATGTGTGCCATCGCCCTCCTGGTGCTGATCCTGCTCATCGTCTGTTTCATCAAGAGGAGTCGTGGCGGCAAGTACCCAGGTGAGACGCATGAGAGGTGGCACAAGATTCCCTGCCAAATCAGACACTCTGTTCCCTCCATGAACCCAGCCCTTGCCAAGCCTGGAAATGTGGTCCTCTTGCCTGATCTGTTCATCTTCGAGCTGCCAGCAAGCAAGCACTTGAGTTAATTAAGTTCACCTGGGGTGGGCGGGCAGCATGACCTAGGAGGCTCCAAGGGAGAGGATGGAGGGACCCCTGGCTCCCATTAAGAATGACCTTACCTCTCCTTGACTCACCACCCACCTGCTCAGTAAAATTGGCTTTTTTCAGCCTGAATCTCATTAGGATCCTGTGTCCCAGGGAGGAGAAAGGAAGAGAGGCATTACCTCTTTCTGAACCACGTCCAGAGAATGGGGAGAGGAGGGATCTGGGCAGAAGCAGCAGTCGTTTGAGAGAGGCAGCAGAGTTGGACTCTCAGTGGTGCAAGGTTATAACTGCAGACACCTCTAATCGAGAGTCAGAAGCTCCCATGTGAGGAGCCGATAGGGACCCCTCATGGGTGTAAAGGGCTTTGGCTTTCCTAAGAACCCCAAAGAAGCATTTCTCCTCTATAGGCCTCAAGATCCTCCAGCCCAGACAAACCAAGGTCA
Organism: Arctocebus calabarensis; assembly: GCA_963573935.1. Taxonomy (NCBI): domain Eukaryota; kingdom Metazoa; phylum Chordata; class Mammalia; order Primates; family Lorisidae; genus Arctocebus; species Arctocebus calabarensis. The sequence goes on along the minus strand of CAUYON010195782.1, from coordinate 13,347 downwards.
AGGACAAGGACCTTTGGTGTTCTTGTTTCTGCAAATATTGATTGTTTTTCATACAGGGGCAGGAGAGCCATCTGTCTGCAATGGGCTGGGTTAGGGAGATAGGAGACAGGATAATGGATGACCCTGAGAGCAAAACCCCTGCTGGACTGCAGAATGAAATCACTCCCTGCCCTCCAAAGCCCCATTGCCAAACACATGCCACACTCCCAAGTGCTTCCTTCTCCCCATCTCTTAGCACAGATCCTCCTCCCGGATCCCCCTAAAACTCAACACAGAGGACAGAGGAGAGGAGATTGTCTGATTTCCTTTTCTCTGCCCAGACTGTAGGATTCTGAAGAGTTATGTCTCAAGTGAGAGAAGGCAGGAAACTAAAATTCTTCACTGATGACTGATGTTTCCTTTCACATTGTTTTGCTGTGTTAGGATTGTTTTCTTCTGTAAAAGAGAAAGCCTGAGTTAGGGAGGCTGGCCAGGGTTTGACATTGAGACTTGGGTGGACTCTTTTCATCCCCTTTTCAGGTAGAACTGGAACACCTGATGAATTTGTCAGATAAACTGTGAGTCTTCCTTTCCCCATTCCAGAAAGTTCTTCAAAGCTAACCTCTTTCCCTCCAGCTATAGGGTAAGCCCCTGGCACATTGAAAGGGTGAGTGAAGTCATGGCTATCCTGGAGCCATGAGGCCTGGCTGTATTCTTTACTCTAGTCATTTCTCAGTTACTAACTAGGTAAGTTGTGTGACATGTTCTTTACCTCTCAAGGCCTCAGTTCCCCTCACCTGAAATAGGATCATTATCCTGTCTTATACCTCAAAAAGGATGCATAGTCTTTTACATAGTGCCTACTGTATGCCAGCCTCTGTGCTGGGTGTAAGGGACACTAGAGGAAAGGTGATCTTTCCTCGGGGATAATGCAGGTGGCACAGATGGAATAACCACAGCACAAGATAGGACTATAGGAAAAGGGAGGTCACAGACAGGAGGGCACTTTCCATCCCATGGTCTCATACGAAGTGTCCCAGGGCATTCTGCTAGGAGCTTTGGAGAAACACACGGTTCCCCACCCTCAAGGAAAGAATGAGCATTCTGTCACGGGCCCCAGAAGCATGCACAAATAATTACAGTACAGAGCAGATTAAGAAAGGTGCAGACAATGGAGGATTTGTCTTTGGCAAAGGAAAGGATCACATCTACCTGATGGGTTTTTGTGGGATTTTGTTTTGCACCCCCTTCTGCTGGAACTATCTGGTGTTTTGAGAAGGCTTCATGGACAGGTGGTGGGGAGCTAGGTGGAAGGTGATTCCAATTGTCAACAGAGATGTGAGTAGACACCTAGAGATGAGGAAGAGGAGGCAGACTCACCCTATAACTGAAAGGGTATAGGCAGAGGGAGGCATCAGTGATGCCCTATATGGAGGGAGTGTCATTGAGCCCAGGGCTGTGCCTTCTGGCTCTACCTTCAGCAGAGCTCTGGGAGCAGGAGCAAACTTTCTAATCCTAGTTTCTGTATCTTTGCTTCTCTTTTTGACCAAGTACGAGAAAAGAAGGATGTTCCCCTTGGCCCTGAAGACCCTAAAGAAGAGGATGGCTCTTTTGACTACAGGTGTGTGATCTCCCTCCCCCCCATAGGTGGGCTGTCCTCACTGCCCCCAAGGCAGCCTCCTCACCCCAGAGCAGGTCCATTTGGCTGAGAGGAAACTGAGTAGCTGTCCTTGGTCATTAGGCGTCACCTCTACCTCTGTGACGGCGCCCTAGCAGAGGGCACATGCTGTGAAGCTTGCTCAGAGAGGAGTCTTGTCCAGATAGTGCTAGGCAAAGCTGTTCCCCTGGGAAACACTGCCGGACACACATAAATAATTCACCTGATAAAAGGCATTTCATTCATTCAACTGCATGGTTCAAATGTGTTAAACTCCTTGTTTATCTCTTTCTATCTTTTTACTCTGAAAATGAGCCCTGGGCCCCTCTTGCTCTGAAATGAGCTCAGCTCTCAGGCTGCTTCTCTGCCTACACCCATAGCCCTGAAGACAATGACCCAGGGAGCCTGTATTACCTTCAAGTCTCAGGAATGAAGGGGGGGCTGGATTCAGGCCTTTTCCCCATGAACTTGACAGTATCTTTGGGCTGTCAGCTGGAATAAGCCATGGAGAGGTATCTGACATAGTGTCTTATGTCTCAGATGAGACTCGGACTGGCAATGACTTGCCTAAGACTCTCCCATGCTTGCCATCCATTGAGCTAGTGGCAGAGAGGGGAAGGCCAGGGTCTGGAGTTCAGCCACTGTTCTATACCTGTGCTCCCTCCCGCATCTGGATGGGCCTTTGTGTCTGGCCTGAATGAAGTTGTTATCTGTTCATTGTGATGGCAAGTCTGTTTTTAACTCAAGAATGATGCAGGGTGGGTTGTGGGGTCTCATTTCCAGGCCAAGTGGCTGGGAAGGAATATTTGATCAGGGCCCTCCTTCCGCATCCCTGCGCAGTTACTGTCTGGGCTCAGGTCCCCTTGTGCCCTTCTGACCTCTCCTTTTTCTGCCCTGGGCCACTGCTACTCTGCCCATCGGCAGCCTGGCATACGGGATCAGATCAATGAATGACAGAGCCACTGCCCACACAGGAGCCTGTCTGGCAGCTTAACAATCATGACTGTCCATCAAGTCCAACCTCATGAGCCTCTCAAAAGGGCAAGCACAAGAAGCCCTGCCCTTCTTCCCTGGCTGGCCTTACCCACCTAGCAAAGCCCCAGCTCCCCCATGGGCTGAGAGCCATTCCCTGGCCTGTAGTTCCAAAGGCCACAGGGCTTCCTCTTGGTGCAGCCAGAGAGGAGCAGGAAGGACCTCCCCAGTGAAGGGCCAGGCAGCCTGCACTGTGAGAGGCTGCTTCTTCATGCACTTCTCCCACCCAGACACCAAAACTGTTAAACAAAAACACCTGCCTTTCCCCAGATGTTGGTCTGAATACTCAGAAGCATGGCTGGGCCAGCACAGTGCACACTATCCTCTGCTTTGGCTCTGGGGGCCTGCAGTTTCCATCCTAGAGCCCCTACTTGGATAAATTTAAGACTCCTAAACTGGGGAAAGGCTGAAATTAATCCATCAGAGGAAGAACTAAGTTTCTAGGGGGTCAGGCCTGGGGCAAAGTAGGAGTGTGGCTCACATTCCCCCCGGTTCTATGAGGGAACTGAGGGCTAAATGACCCTGCTGGCGGTTCTTCTTCAGCTCTCTCCTGTGTCTGTCCACCTGGACCTCAAAGGTGACCAAAACTAGGCTGATGGTAACTAGACCAGGGTCCCCCATCATTCTGGTTTCTTTCAGGCTCCCCTTAGGAGAGGTCTGTTCTTTCCAGACCTAGATGTCTTTTCCCCTCAAGAGTCTGACATGCTAAAGACCTCTCCTCCCCCTGGGCCATCACTGTTCAGTGGTCACATTAGCTGAAAGCAGTTGCTAGAAGCAGGGGAGGAATTCCTGTAAATCATATAGCACAATCCTCACGCCCCTGCAGGGAGGACCCAGGGGACAGGTGCATGTGAAAAAGACTGGCACATGGGGTGAGGCGCCTGGCAGTCAGAACCCGCCAGTTGGCAAAGAGTGAGTTCCACTTCCTGCACAAACTCAATGTGGCCCTGGAGACCCACTTCTCTCACACTGTCTCCCATAGCACTGCAGTCTGAGAACACAGTCAGGCTGCATTAATGGGTAGCATTCACTCCATGCTTGGGGGAGTGGGCTAATAGCTTTCCATCTACCAGCACTCAGCCCCAGCTCCTCGGCTCACAGCCCTCCCCTGACAGCTGTCTCTGCCCAACACTGCTATCAGACGGGAGAACGCACTGCCTGCTGTAATGGCAATTCAGCCGGTTGTTCTCCCCACACCCAGGAAGGACTGAATTGGGCCTGGAGGGGAGGGGGGGCACTGTGTGTGTCTGCTCAGACCACCTGGCACTGCTATGGTCCCACCTGCTGGGACCCAGACTGCCCCTGCAGCAGGGAGCTCGACTCACCTCTGAAGTGCGGCCAGCAGCACATGGTCCCCTCTCTGAGCCTAAAGGGCAGAGCAAGCTTTCTAGCCAGGGGAAGGGACGTGGTGCCTGAGCAGATGCTGGCTCAGAGAGCAGCCCCACACCTCCTTGGGAGCACAGCAGACATCCCCCCTCAAAGTCTACTCCCTGCAGTCAGGGGCACCTGTGCATTCCTTCCTGCCACCTCAAGCTCCTCTGCTTGCTAGGCCCAACGCAGTAGCGTGTGTTTTGTAGATCAACCAGATGTCTGAGTGGAACCACACCAAGACAGAGATGCTGGGAGAGGTTTGATTCTTTAAGGCCTTTGCTTTTTGTCAAGGCAGAGCCATTCCCTACAGAGTCACAGATCATGGAAGGTCAAAGCTGACCCAGCTCTACTTGATGGACAGAGGTCACAAAACCACACAGTGATACACAGGATAGAGCCACCCTACATGGTCTCACAAGCAACGGCTCTGTCTCACCATGGGATGCTAGCTCTGTCTGTTCCCACTGTAGATGGTCCCAGTCACAAGGACAGGAGCCCAGAAGCATGGGCCCCATTCCCTGCTCTGCTGCACCGACTTGCCCCCCCTTGCCCATCCTCTCTAGGCCCCAGCTTCCCTTCTGTAGCACTGGCTGCATTGTCCCACTTCATGTGGGTTTGGGCTGTGCCAGGCTAGGCCAGGCCCTGATTCTCTGTCTTTCTCTGGCTAGTGATGAGGACAACAAGCCTCTGCAGGGCAGCCAGACATCCCTGGATGGCACCATCAAGCAGCAGGAGAGTGACGACAGCCTGGTGGACTATGGCGAGGGCGGTGAGGGGCAGTTCAACGAAGACGGCTCCTTCATCGGCCAGTATACAGTCAAAAAGGACAAGGAGGAAACAGAGGGCAATGAAAGCTCGGAGGCCACGTCACCTGTCAATGCCATCTACTCTCTGGCCTAACAGAGCCCATGCGGGCACAGCCACTACTTTGCTAGTGGGAGGAGGGGAGAGGGGGACACGAAGCTGCTGCAGACCCACTGCAAAGCCACCACCACCTTCAGGGACAAGTGTTCAGTATGGGAGTCTGCCAAGCTGTGAGGCCCCGTGACACCCAGATACCCACAAGACCCCTCCCTATGTCTCCCCTATAATCCCAGGTGCCACCAGTGTGGGAGAGCTCGAGCCACAGCTGCACTCAGCTGGAGGGAGCCCAGATCCCCCACCTTGGCTCACCCTTGGCCTCAGCACACGCGCTCACCCGTTTGTGTTGGAAATGGTATTTTTCATTGTCTGTATTTTGCTTTGTGTATCTTCCCTTCCAAACCAATGTCTGCATTTTCTTTTCCTTTTGAAGACTTGTCCTTGGAAAAGAAAACATAGGTGGACTCTCCTCCAGGAAACCACAAAGACAGGTAAAAGAATTGCTCCATCACAGAACACGTAGACAAGCTGTAGTATTCAAGCCACCACTGGGTGAATGTGTTTCCGAAGGATGCCTTTCTCGCCATACTCCTCCCCTGTCCCCGTCCCTCAGCCTCAGCCTTGTCAATTGCTATGCTAGGCTTGGCTTCTTTCTGGAAAATGACAGTATTTGTGGCAGGGAGAGGATGTGCAGGCCTCCTTGCCTCTCTGGTTCAGCTGAGAGGTTAGTTTACCTCTTGTCCCTCGTTCCTGTCCTTCCCTTTCCTCTGGAGCACCCAGGACCTGAGCTGCTCTGACTCTGAAGAGGTTCGAGGAACACGAGTGGGCACTGATGGAAAGGACATCCACGCACCTGTTTGTGTACCTCAAGCAGAAGAAATCAGATGTCCAGCCTCTGGGGAGTGCTCACTTCTTGAGAGAAGAAAAAAGGCTGAGTTTGGACTTCTGTCCTCCCCATCAGTGAAACCCAGGATGTAGGAGAGAGGACCACACCCAGCATGGGCAGAGTAGAGGGCCAGCCCTCAAGGAGGTGGAGCCTGTGATTCACACTTTGCTGGTATGTTTGGAGATGTCAAGTGCTGCGCCCCCTTTCTCCTCTAGCAGCTTCATCTTCTTAGTCAATTCTGTATGAGGTTGAGACTCATGTTTGATATGGTGTGTGGAGGGGGATTTGCTGCCCCCAAACTGAGCTGGTCTGTCCTTTCATTAGGTACATACATATCAGGGGACCCTGAGGTGGCTCCATACTAACAGTGCTGTGATGCCCCCAGGGGAGGACTCAATGCTCTTCGTATGCCTTATGCAGCTCTGATCTGTCCCTGGAGTTCCCAGGTTCCCAGCCCCTCCCTGCAAGTCTTGACGCCTCCAGTAATGTCTGTCTCAAGGAAAACAGGGCAGCCTATGCAAGTGTCCCAGCAGGACCAGAAGCAGCCACTCCACAGATGCCCTTATCCCATTGCCCCAGAGGGAGACACTCCCGGACCTGCAGTTCTCAGCCCGAAGGTGCTACCTTCATCATCCTCACCTAATCCATTTTTGAAACCAAAGGTACCTAGCCTCAGAGACAGAGAGAGAGAGATCTTGAGCCTAAGAGTGACACCTAAGCTGTTTCTGTAGCTCAAGTCAGTTTTGGGAGGGTGAAGCTGACCCCTAGGAATGGATCAGTTGCTACGGACACAGCTAGCGCTGATTTGAGCCTCTAACTGCTGGCTAGGGGCCTGAGCAGGACCAGGGCTGCGTCCTTCAGGTGACTCTATTAAAGCATCATTTGCCACATGTTGAAGCCGCAAAGGTATTAGCAAAGCTTGTATCACTTAATAACCATTCAGTTGAAGATCAAGCCCACAGACACACATACACTCTGCAGGTGAGAAACCATAGCCCAGAGCTGAGCCAGTAAGGTGGCTTGAACCTGGGAGTAAATAACAGTCAGTCATTTGGGCCAAGCCCCGGCCAGGGCTGATGCCTGGATGCCTGAGGGCAGCTCTCTCGTGGTAAAAGGGGACAGGGTAAATGGCAGGGCTCTGGAGAGGGAGCTCAGAGACCCCCTCCTCTGGCTTTCTTCCAATACTTGCTTGGATATAGCTGGGCATTCCTGCAGCCTAGGCCCACTGTCCCTGAGGGGACCTTCAGGGGAGTGTGCCTGTGAGCTGAATTTAAGAACTGGCCTTTCCAGAAAACACTTTGGATCCGAACAGAGCAGTCAGTTTCTCAGGCACTCATTCCATACCGCACTGTATGTGCCAGTGAATCCATTCCAACAGGCTCTTCGGGCAGGAAGGGACAGTTAGATGTCATCGTGGCCCTCTCCCTGCCTCTGGAAAATCTGCCGAGTGAACTGATGACTGACAAGGGCTTCTGCTGTCTTAGGAGTCTGGGGAGAGCTGAGTCCTCAGCCAGTCACCTGCCAGGCTCTGTGCCCTCCTCCTTGGTGTATGAAGAGAACACTTGCACCTCTCTCAGGCTTCTCTTCTGTGGGTGCTGAGAGCTGCCCCCACCACCACACAATCAAGTCTGGGGCTGAAGAACCACGTTTTCCCCAAGCAAAGATGGCACATCCTCAGAGAGATCAAACTCTTGAGGGGTAAGGATTATGGGATTAGGGAGGCAGTCCCTTCCAGGAAGAGGAGAGTCCATTTTCCATGGAGCCCATGCCAGAGTCCACCTAGCTCAGCAGGAAAGCAGTATTGCCCAGCACTCCTTGCCAGCTGGGTCACTCAAGCAAACACCCTCAAAACATACCAACAATGATGCCAGGAGTGGGCAATGGCAGCGGTGCTTCAGCCCATTCAGCTGGAAGGGAAGCATCATCATCTTGAGTGACTCTAGAAGCTCCACTGACTGGACTGCAATCCTACCTGTGTGCTCAGCCATAGAACTGTGGCTTCCTGCACGCTCGGTTGTCTTTTCATTCATCCATCATCACATTCAGCAATTATTATTTGAACACCTAGTCTGAATAAGGCCTGAGTCCTGGAAACCACGGTGAGTGAGTCAGATGTGGTCCCCCCTTTCATTGGGCTAACAGTCCGGCAACCGAGCGAGTCTCGGGACACAACATCCATTGAGTTGGGACATTCTGCCCTCTGTTGGTTAAGCCACTGATGGCTGTCCACTCAAAGGGAAGGATTCTAAGGGAGAGTTTGATCTGTCTGGTCAGCAAGGCAGGGCAGTATAGAGCAGTCAGGAACCGCAAGATGGGGTTGAGGAACAGTCCTGCTTCCTGAGTCTCTTTGCTTTGCCCCTTGGAGCAATCTGCTTAACCTGTCTGTATTTTTATGCCTCCAACTCCCCTATCCAGACCCTCCTTTGAATACCTCTCTCCACCGAGGGGCATGGACCCCTGTGAGGGAGTGGAGAGGCCAGAATTTGGGAAGTATGCTGATGCAGGGCCAGGGGACAGCGCCTCGCCTTCTGCTTTGCCTGGGTTATGGCTAATGGGACCCATCTCCCTGCCTTGCTTTTGAGAAGATGGTTGAATTTAAGCTAAAGAGAAGGCCAGAACAGTTCCCTCCCTTGCCCATCTCCTTTTCCCTGAGAAGTTGGAGACATCAGGTCCACACCCTTTCCTGGCAAGTCCCTAGGTCTAGAGAAGTGACCGCACATCCAAAATTCAGCCAGTGCCAACAATACTTACCCTGCAAGGTATATGTGCACCGAGGGCCCATTGCATGCACAGTTTCTCTGACCGCCTGAGGAAGAGGGTGGAAACAGATCTGAGGATGTTTCTGGGTTTTCCAGCTAAAGGACAAGCTCCCCTGCCACACCCAACGCCCAGGCACTTAAGCATACACACAGCAGGCTGCAGCCCTGTTGTAGAGTGGTCCTTCCCTGGTGTTGCAACCCTGATTATGATGATGTCTTAGAGTTAGTCCACATCCAGGCCTCTGTGAGATGAGATGTAAAGGGCTACATGTGGGTGCACAACTGATAGGAGGGGAAGAGGCCACCCGAGTCGGCCCCTATTTCAGTGATTCTTGTAGACAGAGTCTAGAGAGAAAAGTCCAACCCAAGGGACAGGGAAACTTCTCCTCGGGAACAGCACAGCCACTGGCTCTTTCAGGATCCTCCTGGAGCCCTGTGCCAAAGCAGGAACGAGGCTTAGGGCAACACAAATAGCCAGCTGATGGAAAGAACAGGGATTTAGCACATTTTTGTCTCAGCTTTGTGAGATGGCCTTGCTAACCCTCTGAAGTGAAGATTCTCAGACTCAGTGCCAACTGGGGCTGGTGTCTGAGAACCGCTTCTCAGTCGGAGGGTGGCAGATCCTGAGATGCTGGCACAGGACACCACTACCCACTCTTGACACCCTGATATAGAGTAGACTCCTGCCGAGCCCTTGACAAACACACAGAAGCCTATGGCTGTGGTTAGGTCCACCCAGTTAGCAAAGTCTCTTGCTTGGACTTTGCATGGTAGCTGAGGAGTAGCATGTAGGAGATCCCTCATTTTTAAAAGAAAAATAGAACTCAAACCAATAAAGCAGAGAGCTTGAAATGTCAGGGGGAGACTCAAACCCTGGGATACATAGGCAGAGACCACGTCCTGAGCTGCTCCTCCCTTCACCTAGGCAGGGCCACCCCATGGGAATCCAAACCAGACGTTATGGCAGTCCTTATCCTGCACAGCCCAAGCCCAGAGAAATGCCCTTTCTCTTCGTCTCCTACTAAGCACAGGCCTCCCTGAGGCACATTTAGAGAAGGATTGGGGGCAGAAGGGAGGAGAAAGCCACAAAACTCTACCCATGTCTCAAGCCACACCTGAAACCAATGTTACCCTTATCAGTATATTAGTATTAAATGGATGTTCCGTAATGATAAGGATGGAAATGAAGTAGGCGCAAAGGCTTCTAGCTCAGGACAGAATCAGATTTCAGCATGTGACGGGATCACAGAGCTGATCTAATTGAAATGATTATATTATACAGACAAGGATGCAAAAATCCAGGCAGATTAAGGGACTTGCACACAGCTGGTAAATTAAGGTGAAGTTACGATCACACAGCTGGTAAATTAAAGTGACGTTAGGGCTTGAACTTGGGCCTTCTGACTCCTTGTCCAGTGTTCTTTCATTCTCACCACAGCTGCCTCCTTTGAAACAGAGGTGTTACTTAGGATCTGTCCTGCTGGTTCACCCTCCCATACCTCTTCACCACCTCTCCCAGAAGGAAAGACTAAAAGTGATTTTTCTGAGTGCAAGATCATTCTGGCTGACAGGCTGTGGTTAACCCCCCAGCTATGCACTTATGGAAAAACCCAGGCCAGCAGAATAGAGTGACAAGCTGAGTGGCATTTGTTACTGGGAGACCTAGGCCATACCCCCGGAACAGTGTCTCTTGTTTTGTACGTGTAACACATCGGGCCTTCAGCATGTTTGTATTCCTTGGAAGTGAGGATGTGCAGGGGGTCTCTGTCCATTCTGCCCTTGGCTGTGGGTGCTGAGGGGCAGTAGGGCCCGTGCAAGCCTGCCACCCTGGAATTTACTGGGATGGAGTTCAGCAGATCTAAAGACTTCAATGAAGCAATAAACACAAAAGTCTGGTGGAAAATAGCCAGAATTTTGTGCACTACTCATTTCTTTTTCAAAAATGATGCAGATCAGATGCCACTGACCTGCCTTTTTTTTCTGATTCCCAACTACAACATCCTCAGTCCACCCCCGCCAAGCTCCCCACCTAGCTCCCCACCTCTTTACCAACTGCTTCATACTCCTCTCGAGCTGAGCATCAGTCACCTGTGATGTGGCCGCCTTCTGTCTTGGTCCCTTCCCCAGCCCACACTAGACCCCCGGCGGACCCCTCACCCTGTTCCCCTCTCCCCCTCCACCCCCTGCAACATTCTGATTTGTTCTCTTCATTGGCGAAAAATTTCCCTGGTGTCTCCATCCCTTCCCACATACCCACACACCCACAAATTGGTCTGTTCATTTTTCCATTGGTTAAACATCTAACTCTCCATGGCAGACCTTGTTTTAACCTCTCTCACATCACATTCTTTCCTTTTTGCGAGTTATTTTGCATTAACCAACTTTGTCAGTGACTGATGCGTATCTGAGGGTGTCACGCACGACCTTCAGCAGGGAAGACTTCTGGGCCGTGGAGGACCATCTAATACGTGGACTTATAAACTGACTGCATGAGCAATGAAAAGGCCAAATTATTCAGAATTTTTTTTGGAATCACTGTAAAAAAACTGATTTCTTTTGTATAGAGAACACTAAACGTATAATAAAAGTTGTTCAAAATGGACTCTAGCCCTATGATTTGTTCAGTTTCCTTGGTCAATGGGTGGGAAAGGATGTCAAAGGGTTAATGACAGAAGTGAATCAGGGTTTTTCATGGGCGCCAGACAGCATACTCTTAATGGAATTCTGCCATCCCAGCCACCATTTATCTAGAAGTGGTCTTTTTCTGGAAAGCTCATTTACATAACTTGTACTTTAAACATGGAGTGACTGCTATCAGAATGTTTAATGTACATGGTCGTGGAGGGACCCTCTGATTCAATGTGACATGTGTGTACACGCACCATTTAAAAAGTGCCATGATGGGGAAGTTGGGAGAAGGAAAGAAATTTGCGATGGCTGGGCTCAGTGGCTCATGCCTGTATTCCTAGCACTCTGGGAGGCTGAGGTAGGCGGATTGCTTGAGCTTAGGAGTTTGAGGCCAACTTGAGCAAGAGTGAAACCCCATCTTTACTAAAAATAAAGATAGAAAAACTGAGACAAGAGGACTGCTTGAGCCCAAAGTTTGAGGTTCCTGTGAGCTATATGATGATGCCATGGCACTGTGGTCCACCCAGGACCACAGAGTGAGACTGTTTCAAAAAAAAAAAAAAAGAAATTTGCAGTGGCACCCTGTCTCCCGGCCCCTCCTCTTATTCTTAAATAGGAGACACCTCTTGCCCTTAGATAGGAGAATCTTAGCATATGCCCAACATTGTGTTGGGGACAAATTAGGCATTTAATATTGTTGAAAGAATGAATGAAACTGCTTACCATAGACCAAAACTCCTCTCTATAGACTCAAAGGAAACTCAATCAACAAGCAAACAGAAAAAGAAAAGAGACAGGGATGTGTTTTTTTGTTTTTTTTTATTGAAACAGAGTCACTTTTTTTTTTTTTTCTTGAGACAGAGCCTCAAGCTGTCACCCTGGATAGAGTGCCGTGGCATTACAGCTCAAAGCAACCTCCAGTTCCTGGGCTCAAGCAAGTCTCTTGCCTCCGCCTCCCAAGTAGCTGGGACTACAGGTGCCCGCCACAACGCCTGGCTGTTTTTCGGTTGCAGCCGTCATTGTTGTTTGGCGGGTCTCAGCTGGATTCAAACCTGCCAGCTCAGGCATACGTGCCTGGCGCCTTCGCCCATTGAGCCACAGGCACCGAGCCAGACATGTGTTGATTGAGGAGCAATGCTCAACTTTTGCCATGCCATTAGTAATGCTAATTCTCACAGAGGATTGGCGAAAGAGCATCCCTCAGGCAAGATGAGTTTTGAGGAACCCCCCCCCATATTGCAACCCTCTCCCTTGGAAGCGGAGTGGGGGACTTGGAGAGAGGGAAGGCTAGGAGGCGGTTCCACTCTTTTGGAACGGTATTTCATAGTTTATAGACACAGAACAGGGAATAAGGGTAAAAGGATTCCTGAACATGTCGACCCCATTGCCTTGGACAAAGAATCTCAAGAAACTATCCAATCCACCTGTGTTTACTCAACCTTCAAAAGTCCTCAGAACAAATCATTAACTAAAAGGGTTATTGCTTAATTAGATTATATATATATTTTATATATATATTATATATATTTTTAGATTAGATAGATTATATATATAGAATATATATATTTTATATATATTTAGATTAGATATATTAGATTATATATATTTTATATATATATATTATATATATTTTTATTTTATAAATAAATATATATATATATATATATTTTTTTTTTTTTTTCCAGGTCCGTTTCCTCTCAAATTGTTCGGTATGTCACACACCACCAGGATTTTGGAGAACAGTGAGAGTAGCCTCTTCAAGACTGTTCTGTTCTTTTATTTCCAAAACCATAATTTTATAGTTTAAAGACCAGGCCAACTCCTATTCCAAATAATAATTAGCATGATTTAGTGAACTGTCACAACATTCTAATTCAAAAGTTAATAACGAAACTACTCAGGATAGGTATCCTTAGGGTGGGAGCTAAATTTACAAAAAAGTAAGAAAAGGAGACAGGGGGTGAAGGTCAGGCAGGACCTAAACTGACCAGACCAGCTATGTCATGTCTGCCCTAGCTTGCTTGACTCTATCTTTTTTTTTTTTTTTTTTTTTTTTGAGACAGAGCCTCAAGCTGTCACCCTGGATAGAGTGCTGTGGCATCACAGCTCACAGCAACCTCCAATTCCTGGGCTCAAGCGAGTCTCTTGCCTCTGCCTCCCAAGTCGCTGGGACC
>CAUYON010195780.1:0-10845 GCA_963573935.1 Arctocebus calabarensis | reverse complement strand
GCGCTCTACTCACTGAGCTGCAGGCGCTGAGTCAAAATGGCCATTTTTTAATCAAAGGAAAAGACTTTAGAAAACCACTAGTAATTTTGCCATTTTTAATTGCATTTCACTAAATTCAGTAAGTAATTTGAGGGTACCTAACTTTGAGTCAAAGACTATTAACAGATATTCTTAGTCTCGGAAGTCAGTGATCACACATAAAAATAAACAGGTCACTAAAAACAAGCCTGAGCCACAGCATAGAAGATTCTTTAATACAATATGCTAAGTGAAATAGCCCAGTCATGAAAGGATAAATGTTATGTTTCCTCTTTTATGAGTGCTTGGAATAGTCTAGTTCACAGAAATAGGGAGTAGAATAGGGTTGCCAGGGATTGGGGAGAGGGTGGGTGGGGTTGTTGTCTCTTGGGTACATACTTTTCGTTTGGGAAGGTGAAGAATCTCGGAGCTGGGCGGTGGTGGGGGCTGCACAACAGTGTGACTGTACTTAATGCCTTACAACTGTGCATTTAAAAATGGTTAAAATGGCAACTTTTCTTGTCGTGTGTATTTTACTACAATTTTAAAAGGAATGAGCTCCCTAAGATAAAGTCATGCCAAGGAACCTCATTTTCTTTTCGATGGAGATGGAGGACTGGGAATCAGAGGAACTTTCACAGACATTTATCTTTTGTGCAACAAAGCATCGTACAGCCTCTTCTCCTAGACGAGACATGCAGATTGGTGACAGTACATCTTGGCAGAGTCAAAGCCAGTTATATGAGCACAACAAGGTGACTCTAGTCACTGTGCTGTTTCTCCACCCTGGCTGCATGCCCCAGTCATTGGATAATTTTTTTTAATTTTTGCAATTCAGCTCATACCTAAATACAAATCTCTGGGGGCAAAGTTCAGGCCATAAGGTCTTTAAGGAAGTGTCTAGCTGATTCTGATGTGCAGCTAAGAACCATTTGCTGGTTAAGCAGGAGGATGGGAAGGAAGGCATTTGTGGCCAGCCTTTGGGAAACAGTGTAGCGAATTTAAAACAAGGAAGATTTAAAATTGTTCAAACCTGGGTTTGAATGCCAACTTCTCCATTTCCCTATATTAGCTCTAAAACCTTGGGAAGATCCCAGGACGTCTCTGAGCTTTAGATGCCTCCCACGGGAGAAGGACTAACATGGTTGACCTATTTCACTGAGCAGTCTGTCTTCCAGCTGCTTCCGTGTTGTCACCCATGGCAGAATTTCCTTCTGAGACTGAATAATATTCCCTTGTATGTCTATAGTATATGTGTTCTTTGTCCTATCATCTGCCAGGGGCCATTTAGACTGTTTCCACATCTTGACTATTGTGAACAGTGCTACCACCTCTTTGAGATCTTGATTTTGGATCTTAATTCTTTCGGATAAGTATTCAGAAGTGGAATTGCTGCATTGTGTAGTAGATGTATTTTTAATTTTTTGAGGAAACTTTGCGTTAATTTCCATAGGGGCCAAACCATCCTGCCTTCCCACCAACTGTGTAAAATGATTTCGATTTCTCCACGACCCAGTTAAACGTGGTGTCTTTGTTTGGTTTTGTTTTATAATAACCATCCTGACAGGTGTGAGGTGATACCTCATTGGGGTTTGGATTTGCATTTTCCTGATGACTAGTGACATTGAGGACATTATGCTAAGAGAAATGAGCCAGCCCCCAAGAGACAAACACTGCGCAAGTCCCACCAGGGGCCATGACGAGGAGGAAATGAGGACTTGCTAATCGAAGGTCATAGTGTCAGTCAAGCAGGATGAATAAGCTCTCGAGAGATCCGCTGTACGATAGTATAGCTATAAGTAATAATGTATTCTATGCTTAAAATTTGTTTAAGAGGGTAGATTTTATGTTACACAATCTTACGACAAGAAAATTAAAAATAATAAAGGTAAGTGTAGGAAAGAGAAGTCAATGTGAAGTGCGGATGTCAGAGAAGGATTCTGGGAAGGCCAGAGAGAACTTGCATCTGGCCTTGAGTAAGTGGGTGAGATTTAAATAGGAGGGAATCTGCGGAGGGAAGTTCCAGGCAGCAGGCCCAGCCTCAACACAGCTGGGCAGAAACAGAAATGAGGAGTGGGCTGTGTTGAGGGGTAGAGTAACAACGTTACTTGAGTTGCACAATGTCCCACAGTAGCTCTTTGGTAGATTATGGTAATCCATGAATGGCAAGGTGGACAATTTAAATAAAAGTACCCTTGGATGCTGTGTCTAAAACAGTGGTTCTCAACCTTCCTAATGCCACAATGTAGTTTCATTGTTAAAAAGGGGTCACGACCCACAGGTTGAGAAACACTGGTCTAAAGCATTCCTTGGCCAGCTAATGATATACCTAGAAAACCAATTAGGGGACAATTCCAGGTGTAATTGCCCAGTACATGTCACCAGCACTTCCTCAGTGCCCAGCACTTGTGTGGGAGCTATGGGAAATACAAAAACTAGTAAGAGGTAGGAATACTCTAACCAGTATCAATCACCATTTTCTAGACAAATAAATGGGGAAAAAAGTCTATCCATGAATAATCAATATTTGTGCAAGGGGAGAGAAGATATTCCAGAAGGAATAGCTGAATTAGAGAAATAAAAGAGAGCTACTTTTTAACTACCAGTTAGACCTGAGCTAGTGATGTGGGCAATATGTACTATTTCAGTTAAAAAGAAATAATACCTCGTCCTGAAATAATATATGATGAAATGAAATCACCATCTCAAAAGTGACCGAAATAATGTTCTGCTTAATATATGACCTCTCTAAATTTCTAGATTTTATAGTGTCATCCAGATCACTGAATTTAATAAAAATAAAGCTCAGGGTAAGCCTTATAAATGGATGAAAAGTTAAATCCATACAAAAGGCTTAGATATGCTTTCTGGAAAATCATGGCAACAAGAAGTATTTTCTTAGCATGTATGAATATGGAGATTGTCAGCAAAATGCCCCCTCAACTGGCTTCTAGACCTTCTGTTACACAAGAAAGGAAAAGAGAACGAGAAATAGGAGGGGGACAGAGAGAGAGATTGATTGATTCATTCAACGTAAATACATTTCACTTGAAACTAATAAAATCTATGAAGTCATTTCAGCATGAGAAGGCAAGTTGAGGGTACATCCATTTAGACACAAAATCACGACACCCACTACACTGTCCTTTCTAAAGACCACGAGTAAGCCAAAATGTTTTCAAAATTACATTTTCCACATCACCTGAGCTGATATGCCAGAGTAATGTGAAATATTGTAAATTTGACTTTCAAAGGGGGTATTTCAACCTGCATTTTTCAGTGTGGAAAATTAAGCCAATCCTTCTGAATTGATTAACTGCAGAAAACAAACCTGTGGGGAAAAAGGAAATATTTTCTGACTCTCTAGTCTACTCTTCAGGGGAATATACTTTTGATGTTCTCTGGGGAGGCAATGATATAGGGTTGTCATTAAAAAAAATCAAACATCACATTTAGTTACATATGACACAGTTGCCAGCCTGTACACCCAATTTTAATTAGGGCATCATGCAACCACTCTGAGGCTCTTACAAAGGTGGCGATAAGTGGCCTTTTGTTTGTTTTGGACTTGTTAGCCAGAGTAATGACACCATGAACCATTAAGTGGCCTGCACAAGGCATTCCATAAAGTGGACTAATAACAAGTGTTTATTGAAGAAAAGTAAAGGGAGAGAGATTAGGAATAAAGGGAAGAATCACCACTTTGTTTATATTTTTATTTTACTCCTCAAGACAGGCATCCCTCAGCTATCTTATAGCATCTGGAACTTTGTGTTTTATCAACTAGCATTTTATGCAAATATGTGCAGTTTTCCAAGGTATGAAAGAAACAAGTGAATTCCTGTATGAGGGAGAAGCTATGAATTATTTCCCCCAAAGCAAGACCATTTGATGTGACTTTAACAGGAACAAAAAGCAAAGGGCCCCTTGCATCGTCTCCCCTCTCCCTGTGCAGAGTCCAGCCTGTCTACAACAGGCCCGGAGCCTCAGGAAACAGTCCTATAAATGTTACATGGGAAGACTTACCATGTGGCAATTTCCCCCTTCCCCCGCCCGTTACCCTTTTCCATTTCTTTTGCCAGCCATGGAGGTTATTTTAATCACAGGTTTTCGGCCAGAGGGAGTTGAGGAAGAGGATGGGACAATGAAATAATTGTTCTCAGACAAAGGCAGAGAAGGGAGCCGTAGGAAGGAGAGAAACCCAGAGGACAGAATGCAGGGCCTCATCTGCAATGCAGGGCCCACCATCCCCAGATGTTTCCAACCATCATCATCCCTCCCTGCAAGAAAAATTGGATTAGTCACCGTCTTGTCTCCTAATGGACACACTCTGTGATCTTTAGAGCTTCATTTACTGGGTTAATAGTGCTTTGCCTGAGTTCCTCTGCTATGGAAAAAAAAAAAGAAAGAAAGAAAACCTGTAAGAAGAAATATTCTGGGTGCAGTCCGCAACCACTGACACGAGTAATATCGTATTCATCACAGACAGACCTCGTATCTCATTACTGCTGAAGAATTGCCCCGGAGGCGTCTGAGCTTGGCCAGACCAGACCTCTCATGTGGAACCGTTCAGGTATATTGTGAAATGATTTAATGCGATAATAATGTCCACTTTGCGAGATAGATTATGTTTTTTATAGTGGCTGATGGTTAATGAATGATACATTAGCAAACATCACTAAAATGTTATTGGGAAATGCAGATGAAGACACGGAGCGCTTTCTCCTGCTTCTTCTCGGCTTCCTCCCCAAGTGGTCCTGCCGCCCCCTCCCTGCTGCATCCATGCATAAAGATGAAAAGCAGGAGAACTTACAAGAATCAGAAAACTTAATTTATTTAAAAGGAAAAAAAAAAAATCCCTGCTGCGTATCCCTGCCTCTCAGTCTCTCCTTACCAGAAGAAGGGATGAATACTAAAACATTCAAACATGAGCTGAAATATCGCTTCTTAAATCAAATGAGAATCAATGAAAGTGCGAACCTGAACAAATACATTATATGTTGACCCAGTTTATTAGATGAAGCCGTTTACCCTGATTTGATTTATCTGGCAATACACAGCTCAGCTGTGAAATGAGATAAGCCGAGCCCATTCACCTTATTTACTATATGATTGCAGCTCTCGCTAGCCCTGCCGTGGTTAAGGGTCTGTCAGCATTTCCATTAGAAATCTCTATTTCCAGCAGCTGGGAATATGCCCTCGCAGCTGCCACATGGCATGGCCGCCCCTAACCTAGCAGCACCGCCTCTGAGTAGGTGGATGGAATTCCACTGTGATAGTCACAGCCCCTGCTGCTGAGTAACCAGAGAGAACGGGAATGTTCCCATGTCTGTGAGACTTGTTCACACCTGCAGAGAAGGTCAAGGGAGCCCCCAATTATGGTTTTATTTTGATTCTTCTCTCATTTATTTTTCCTAAATAGGTATTTCCAAAATGTTCTTTTTATTTCCATTCATTTTGGAATGCAAAAGCCTGCTCATTTCCCGAGAACTGTCTGTACCACCGGCCACTGGCAGGTCTTTGTCAAGCAGGCGATGAAGGGAGAGATCATAAGGGACCTTTCCCAGAGGCAGCAGGATGGACCCTTTTATTCTGAGGGTTTCAAGGAACATCTATAATCTATACATCCAGATCCAATGAAGTTATAGAAACACAGAGGGAGGTGGGAGGGGAAGGCTATTTTTATTATTGAAATCTTGGTTTAAAGGGTAATTTTTGGAAAGTGTTTTGACTATCATTTTCATTTCTTTCTTAGTTCCACAGATTCCATAGCCCCATAAAACCACAAAAGGGCAATAAACTTACAATGTGAGCCTCCCTGACACCTCCAGACTTTGGTGTATGGCACAAGACTGCAAAGCAGAAAGCAGACAGGCGGGAAGTCTGAGGGAACTGGGGGTAAACACAAGAGTCATTTGCTACATCCCTGGGAGGTCCCACTAGTCTCGGGCCTGACACAGGCATGGCCACTGGGCTGAGAGAACAGCTGAACATGGAACCGCAGGGGACAGCCCATTAGCCCTGCCCTCTCACGAAATGCCACTAGAATAAGGGAAGTGAAATATAATAGGGTCAAAAGGACGGGACAGGAGGCATCAGCAGATGAGCAAGGTTGACCAATTTGGGAAGCTGGGAAAAGAAAAGAAGGCTGAGCACTGACTTAGCAGAAGAGAAGGGACGACTTTGCACCTAGAATCCTCATAATGCAGGAGATACAGACTCAGACCCTGAATGTGTTCCCCGAGTGGGGCTCCAGACACCAGGCACAGTGAAAGGTGGACAGCGCCATCCTAAGAGCAGGAAGGTAATGGCAAGTCTGTAGGCGCACAATGCTCTTCCCTCATTCTGTTCTTCCCAAAATGCTGCTGATGGGGCACAAACTCTCCATGCAGATATTTTTTTCAGATTTGATGGAGAAATATGAGGGATATGTACATAAAGAAATGAGACCAAGTATTAGTTCAAGGAAAACCAACAAACAGTGCAATAGGGTCACAGTATACAGTAGGCCAAGCAGTGAACAGTGTGCACAAAGTTCACACCGACGTCAGTAATAGCGATTATAACCATGTTGGGGTGACACGGAGGATGAGGTATAAGAGGTCAAGTCTTTAAAGATCTCCAAAAACAGGACATGGCTGGATGGGTTTTCAATGGAGAAACAAGGGAGTAACAATATAAGCTTATTTATAAATGTGGGATAAAACCCCAAAGAAACAGCTAAAAGAATTAAATGTGGCTAATCTCACTTAGGAATTGGAGGTGGGGGGAGACAGGTCAATATAGGTCAAAGGTGCAATAAGGATATTTGTCATGACTGCTGGATTTAAAGATATGCCTACTAGAATTCACCAACTCTTTATATAAATAAGCAAAAAATTGTGAAAATATATTTAAAAATAAGATTGAATTCCCAGTAGATGAGTAGTCCCCGGCTCCCTACTTCTCTTTGGATTTATCTAGGACCCTGAAGATGGCCTGGTGTGGAGCAGGGAAGGGTGGGGATGCGGAAATGCTGTCCCTGCCCCAGCACCCTCCGTCCCGCAGTCTACCACCAGCAACTTTCTTCATTCCTCCAACACTTGGGGCTCCTTCCACCATGGACCCACAAACTATTCTGTCTGCCTGATACAACTCTTCCATTCCCTTTCCTCTTCCTCCTTCCTGCTCCTCCTCCTCTGAGCTCAGAATACCTGCCTCATGATATTTTGCCCACCACCGTCAGACAAGCAGCCTGCTGTGGACTCTCATATTACCTCAAACTGCTCCTCTGAAGCCACCTTCAAAGCAGCAGGTGTATCTCGCTCCTGTACTCATGTCTCTCTCCCCAACACAGGTTACAAGCCGCAGTGTCTCAATTTTTTCTCCTCCCTGCTCGTAATCCTAATGGCTAGCGTAGTCACTGTTCATAAAATGCACTTGAAAAGGTGCTGAATGAAAGAATAAATGAATGAATGAATGAACAAAATAAGGAATGAATGAGGCTGATACTTCCACGCTTATGTAAATCCAGAAAGAACTTCCCCATGGAAGGGTGTGCTTCATGCTCAATAGTACTTGGAGTGAAAGGGGACTGTTCCCCTAACTCTGGGGCTAAGAAATGCCCCTTATCTCCTCAGTACCTTCCTAGCTGATGAGTCTCATCTGCAGAACCGTCACAGCTCAAGGAACAGAGACCACCTGCAAAACTCAGTGATTCCTTGACTAGTAGTAGTTTGTAAACTGGAATTTGCATGGTATTTTAAATTCTCAAATAGACATCCAGGAAAGAACTCATCTGGCCTCTTTTAGAGGCAAACCCCATAATAGGCAGATGTTTTTTATATCATCTTCTGTGATTGTACCTGACAACAATTCCTGAAGCATTCATGACAATAGGCCACCAATTTGGAAACAGATAATTATCAGGGGTTAATTTCACAGGCAGTGCTTGGGTTTCAGTGAGACACTGATTTTTACCAGTTTAGCAGTTTTCCAACAAGACGCTCAAGTCCAACCAACTTCTTTTCCCCCTGGCAGACACATAGAAGGTAGCGATTATCTTCACTATACTACTCTAACAGTAAAGTTTGAGACCTGGAGCTTTTAAACCTCACCCCTGTCTTCAGCTTAGACCCGGGGCTTATTTTGTAACCTCTGACTGCAAGAACAGGCTGTAGGCCAGAGAGTTACTCAGATGTTTCGAGACAACTCCAGGGGACCGAGCTGTCTGGGAGCAGATGGCCCATCAAATTGTACCAAAGTCGATATATAGATGTGCTTCATTCAACATATCTTCTGTATTGCGAGGCCATATAGGGAAGGACTTGTGGGAAAATCTCCAGCCTTAGAAACAGCGTACATATTTCATGACATACTCAGGTTTACTCCTGAGAGGAATCTGAAGCAAAATGCTATTAGGCATCTCCTAAATTTGAACACCCAATTATATTCTAACACTGATAAAGGGTAACACTTGTTTATTTGCTAGGAAACATTTGTGTTCCACCTCTACCAATACTATTTTGTTGTTCAAATTTCTTCATAGATCCTCTTTTAAAATACAGGCTTCTGACACCAAACCATGCTATTTTTCTACTTGTGGAATTTCGTTTTCCTTTCAACAGAATAAATGGTCCAAAGGTTTATTTCTCACTTCCACCCTGCATTCGGGATCTTTCGTAGTATTTGGAAGCAAGGAAATTCAGTTTGGACTGTTTATATCAGCTGCCCACCAGGCTGTAACACAAATTCAGCTGGGACCTGCTGTGTTGCTGTTGTAGAAGTGACAATATACCGCTGAAAGGACCCAGGAGTCCAAGATACTAACCCTTTATGGTCCCACAGAATGTTCTGACCAGCACAGACTCATCGGCGTTTTGTTGTGATTTTCCTTTATAAGACAATAACACCATCTTCCCCAGCTTTCAGTTACCTTTTTTTTACCACCAAAGAGCATTACGGTGCAGGAGTTACTGGGAAAAGCCTTTCACATTAAGGTTATTTTCTCTCCTCAAGTCCAAAAGTTTTGGCATGTTTTCAGAAAGCATTAACTATTTTGAAATCAGACAAGTCTATATTTCATTTCTGGCTGAGGCATGACGATAACACTGCCTATTTCATAGGTTTGAAGTAGTAAAGTCAATGGGATATTTATCATCTTTTCCCAAATAAAAGACACAAAGGAATATAAGCTACATCCAGTTTTACCAGAAAAAAAGATGTCAAGGAAAAGAAGTTTCATGATACATGTACTGAAATTTAATACAATGTATTTTTGGAAAGGGGGGGGACATGATTTTTTAATGTTAATATGTTTATGTTAGTACTTCGGTATTTGTAATCCATCGCAAATCAGGTCTGTTTCCTAATCCTTGTGTTTGGTCTATGTACATTGGTTTTTCCTATTTTTTTTTTTTTAACCTTGTAGACTCTGATTTTGAGCTAGGAGCTCATTCACTCAGATTAAAGATTGTGTGTTTCGTCCCCCTTACAGAGATAAAAGTGGAATGTGTGGAAGCTTCTAGGAGGACCCCTAATCACAGCTGGTTTGTGTGCTCTGCTACTTCCCCCTTCTTCCTTCTCCTTCCTTTGGGTGAAGTGCAGCTACATGGGGGTGGCATCCAGAAAGCCTTCCTAGACCTTGGGGCACCAGACCATAGAGAGTAGATCAGAGAGACAACCAGGTCTCTGATCATTGTAGAGTGACTGTACCCAAGTGCACAGCCCTACCCCTGGGCTCCTTGTGTAGAAAGAAAGAGTAAACGGCCATCTCGAATAAGAGGCATCTATTGTATTTAGAGACATAACTATCACCTGCACTGGGAGAGATCCCACTTGACACATGGTGCTGGCTACCTCTAGTAACAATATCTTTCAGTATGTTTCTTCTTTCCCCTGTTTGGTTGTTGACAAGGCAGAAATACCCCTCTGCAGCCCCTTTACCACATGTTTTTATGAAGTCTGTAGCAGTGAAGTTTGAACATTAGCAACCTTGTAGCCGCTTTTGAATTTTAAGTTATAGTAATAAAATAGTAAAATGTTAGAAGAATAACTCCGACACATCTTTAGAAGACTTCTCCCACTATGCTGTCATCCATCAGCCCCAGAAGCCCCCTCTGTAATGTGGGTCTGTAGTCGTAGGAGGTGGGACCTGGTAGGAGGGGTTTGGGTTGGGAGGGCAGATCCCTCGTGAATGGGTCCGTGCCCTTCTCTAGGGAATGATGAGTTCTCACTCTTAGTTCGTTTGATGACTGCTCCATGTGATCTGCGCAGGCTGGCTCCCTTTGGCCTTCTGCCATGAGTTCCGGGAGTAGCCCAAAGCCCTCTCCAGAAACAGATGCTGCCACCACCCTCCTTGCACAGCCTGCAGAACTCTGAGACAAATAAACCTCGTATTTATTTTATTTATCTATTTATTGTGAAACAGAGTCTCACTCTCTCACCCTGGGTAGAATGCTATAGCATCACAGCTCACAGCGACCTCAAACTCTTAGTTTTGAGCAATCCTCTTGCCTCAGCCTCCTGAGTAGCTAGGGCTGCAGGTGCCCATCACTACGCCAGATAGTATTTCTATTGTTAGTAAAGATGGGGTCTCCCTCTTGTTCAGGCTGTCTTGAACTCCTGAGCTCAAGCAATCTGCCCACCTCAGCTTCCCGGAATGCTAGGGTTACAGACATGAGCCACCACGCCCAGCCAAACCTCTTCTTTTTTTTTTTTTATATAATTTTATTGAATCATAATTGTGTACATTGGTGCAATCATAGGGCACAATGTGCTTCATATACATTCA
Source organism: Arctocebus calabarensis (assembly GCA_963573935.1). Lineage (NCBI taxonomy): Eukaryota > Metazoa > Chordata > Mammalia > Primates > Lorisidae > Arctocebus > Arctocebus calabarensis. The sequence goes on along the minus strand of CAUYON010195780.1, from coordinate 56 downwards.
GAAATATTTTGATCGTACTGTTACAGATAGCCTTCATGGCATTTTCTTGATCACTA
>CAUYON010195779.1:0-32032 GCA_963573935.1 Arctocebus calabarensis | reverse complement strand
TATATAGTGATCAAGAAAATGCCATGAAGGCTATCTGTAACAGTACGATGAAAACATTTCTGAATGTATATGAATCATGCCCTATGATTGCACCAATGTACAGAATTATGATTCAATAAAATTATTAAAAAAAATAATAATCCTGAAAGTCTTATCGCAATCGTTTTGGTAGGTTTTCAGCTTTCTGTTTCAAAGTAAACCACAAAATAATTAGTTATAATATTTTACTGCCATTAAAAAGTAAGACACACTGCTGGAATGCCTTCGTAGAACGCTGAAAGCGAGGTCCTTCACCATCCCCAGAATTAGTCCCTCCTCAGAGGGACAGTTTCTTTTGGTTCTGTGGCATTTAAGGGACAACCCGAGGTATCTGAGAGCTCAGAGCAGAGCGACCTTGTTAATCATACAGGGAAAGAAGAGCCCCCAAGAACTAGGGTGGGAGAGGACACCGTGATTCCGTCTGTTTCGACCGTACAAAGGTCCTTTCAGGGCAGTTGCACAGAGGGGACCTTCGGGGTCTGATCGCTGGCTTTCCGAAGATGGGGCTTGCTAAGGCAAAATCTCTTCCCAAGTCTTTCTATGCTGTTGTCTGAAATCCAACACGAAAGGCTATGGTAAGTTAAACGAGACTCAACGCTTCTCTCTTGTTAGGTAATAATGTAGAGGCAGGCGGACTGGGGACTTGGGACGTGCCCTCCGTCTACCTCTGGGTAGAGAGGAGCTTTTTGGTATCACTGGCTCCTAGCTGGCTGAGAGCCGGGGGACGAGACAGTGTAGGGACACAGGCTGGCAGCTGCCCATGTCACATCCACTGTATCTTGTTGGCCTACATGTGGCCGTGGGTTACGCCTCTCTGTAAGGAGGTTGAGAATGCAGTGTCCATCTGGGGAGCCATGGGGCCAGGGGAAACTGGGAGATGGTATTATTAGAAAGAAAAGAATTTACGTAAATAAATGGTTAAAAAATAGGAAAGAATGGATATTGATGGGCAATTAGAATTCTCTGTCACACTATGAAAAGTATTTCAGTATTTGGTCATAAAAGTAATACGACATATTCAGATAATTTAATAAATGTATCAGATTGTATTTACAAAATACATTTACATTCTGCTGGGTGGAAAGCTAAAAGGACACCTGTGGGCAAAGCCTGTAATTCACTTAGTCTTCTCTATAAATATAAATTTTCTCAGCAAAACTCAAGATTATTCTATCGTATTTCGTTGAGATGACTATATGTAGTTTAGAACAGGTCAATAATTGTCCCACGATCTTTTTTTCTCTGTTGGAGAAACTAGCATGCATTAGACACGTCCCGTTGCCTATGAAAATGTCTCAAAAAGAAAATCTCTAAACTGCTGCAGTGGGCTACACGCTGAACTTCTGGGAGCAGGTCTCCCTGTACAGGTCTCCATCGCGAGGGACGTTCTGCTTCTGCTCCTGCTGCTGGCTGGAGAATCCGTGTTTCAGCTGCTAACAGGGAAGCTGCGCCCACTGTGGGGCGGAGGTTGCACCACCTCCGGGTGGGGCACAGTCACTGCAGAGTGCGTATCCAGCTGAGAAAAACCAAATGCTACCCGGCCTCCAGGACACCCACGTGGCCTGGGCCCTGGACGCCCACCTCTCCTCTCAACTGCTGGGAAGGTGGTGATGGTTTTAACTGGGAAACTCCAGCTGCGAGGGAGTCTGGGAATACAGAGTAGCCTCGGGTACAAGCAGAGTCACACCAGAAGCCCTTGGAGTTCTGTGATGTCTGCCTAGCTCTTAGCCTGGTGCTTGTCTTTATATCTGACTGTGCATATGCATTGCTGGGAGAAACAGGCCAACGCCACGTCACACTGAAGCCAAAGCTGCTATTTCCCAGGAAATGCCTCCCCACCCACCACTTTATTTTGTACTCTCCTGCAAATTTTACTGTGTGGGAATCAAAACAGTCATAAATCTGACTGTGTACTACTTCCAGAAATAGTTTGGAGATAATTTATAGAGTTAAAAAATCATAACCATCAAACATTTCCAAATTCTGACTCCTATTCATGACCAGAATCGCTCTTTTATTTCTAACAATGCAGTTACTTTTGCCAAGTAATGAAGGCAGGGGCAAGGGCACTGAGGCAGCCCATGGGTTTCAGATGTGTTCTTTCCATTAAATCATTTCAGGGAGGAAAACCTCTTGCTCTCAAAGCAAGGTCGGGGCAACAGTGAGGAGAGAAAAAAGGTGGGATATCTGATCAAAATTGAAACACTCTTGTATCAGTCAGTCAGCTGTGCTAGTGACAACCACAGGATCTCGTGGGTGTGCAGCAGTTACAACTGCCCACTGACCCTGGGGTCAGATGGGGGACTCTCAGCCGCCGGGCAGGGCCGTGTCCACTTCTTCAGCCTCTCATCTTCCTTGACCCAGCTGGCCAGACTTGTCTAAGGTGAGCAGCACAGGACGGGCGGTGGGCAGGGGCCCCAGGGTCTCGTCAGCCGGCCTCAGAGCTGGACGCTCTCTCTTCTGCCCACGCTCCTACTGAGCAGACCCCTGAAACTGGAGGCTGAAATGTGGCTTCTGAGTTGGCAGCAGGAGCAGAGGCAGGAGGCCCCTGGCCGGTGAGATCTGTCGCGTGAGGTCCACTTCAGAGTTGAGAAGGTTGTTTCACTGTGCACGTGTTCAAGTCCAAAGACGTGGAGAGGAAAGTACGCTGTGCCTTGGGTGGGAGAAACTACAGAGTCAGATGACGAGAGGGTTGGCAGGAAAGAGGGGGTGAGGAATTGGGACCAGTTCCGTCTTTCAGCTCGAGATGGATGATTAGGTAGATCCGAGGAGCGTTCTTCAGCACCTCACAGACCTCTGTTTTCTTCTCTGTGGCTGATAGATTATCCTTGGCTCAGCCACTTTTTATATGCAGGATGGCCTCACTCTGATGAGGTTTGTCAGTGAGAGTCATTTCCCAGCAGTGACCTAAGAGAGGTGGGGGTGGGAGCACGGAGAGCCCTGCCCCCGCCGCACTTTTGGTGAGCGTCCTGGAGATTTCAGTGGGGTCGTTGATTTCTTATTATATTAGCAAAAGGAAGTTTTAAAAAGTCTTGTCTCATAAACCCAAAAGAAGTGTTTTGTATAAAGTATCCAGTGTTGATGCCCAGTTTAGGCTCACATCAACTGTTTGTTATGGACCTTTGACTCTAAAAGGCAATGATAAGAGATGAGATTTGTTGTGCAATGTGATGCTTCTTCATGAAAGAAAATGAATTATATGATTCTTTTAATATGCAGAATTATTTTATATATCTTTTCTTTCGAAATGTACTTGGTGAGCAAGAATTCAGACTCAGGTTTTCAACTTAGTGTCACTGGAGCCTCGTGTTCCCTGCTGATGGCAGTAGAGATAGGAAGTGTCAAGTTGGATTCCGGGTGACTTGGTGAGGTCGCTGCCACAGCATCTCAGATCACTGTGTTTGAGGTCGCTGCCACAGCATCTCAGATCAGCAGAGAGAAAGGGCGAGATAACTTTTCCAACTCAAAAATGACTAATGGTAGGAGCCATTCAATCTAATGTCATCATGAAAACAGTACAAAAATAGCACTTGATAGCAAACTAGAAGAAAATATGCCAAAATTAGAAGTGCTGAAATTATGACTTTTTTTCTTCTTCATAATAACTTTAATTATAACAACAACAACTAACATGAGCTCTGTGAACTGGCCCCGAGCACTTAGCCCAGTGGCCCCCAACCTTTCTGACACCAGGAGTCAGATTCATGGAAAACAGTTTTCCTGGGCAGTGCCTATGGCTCAGTGAGCAGGGCGCCGGCCCCATATACCAAGGGTGGTGGGTTCAAAACCGGCCCCGGCCAAACTGCAACATTAAAAAAAAAAAGCAGCCGGGCGTTGTGGCGGGCGCCTGTAGTCCCTGCTACTTGGGAGGCTGAGGCAGGAGAATCAACTAAGCCCAGGAGTTGGAGGTTGCTGTGAGCTGTGTCACCACGGCACTCTACTAAGGGCGATAAAGTGAGACTCTGTCTCTACAAAAAAAAAAGAGAGAAAAAGAAAACCGTTTTCCACAGACAGGGCATAGGGTGGGGCGAGGTGGGGGGCGGGGAGGGGTGAGTGATGGAGCAGCTGTAGACGCAGATGAAGCTGGTTCACTCATCGCCCCCTTCCTACCTCCTGCTGTGAGCTGAGTTCCCGAGAGCCGCACACGGTGGGTTTCCATGGTTGGAGTTGGGGGGCTGAGGGGGGACCGTGGAGAGGTGGTCTCTGCAGCCTGCCCCTACAGGCCGTGTGCTGGGACTGGTCAGTGGCCCAGAGGTTGGGGACTGGAGATTTAACCCGTAAGCAACCTGAGAAGGCAAAAAGTCTCATTCTCCTCATTCGTAAATGAGGAGATAGGAGAAAGGTTCATGTTTCATATATAATTTTCTAGAATTCAATGTTTTGCTTTAAAAAATCAGAAATAAAATAACCTTTTGAAGCAAGAAAATTGTACCATTATCAGGCGTACCAATTGCAGGCAGTCAGACATACTAGTTGTAAACCTTTTCCTTCTGGGCAGAGCGGTGCTGTGCTGGGAAGACTGATTCTGTATGGCTACCTTGAGCAGGTGGCTCGGACCACGAGGCCTTAGGTCCTCAGGTGCGAGAAGACTCTGCTGACACTTGGTCTACTTCTCGGAATTGTACAGGGGCTCAAATGAAGCACGTGACAGTCACAAAATACTATATAAAAGTAGGCAGTTGTCTACAGGCTCGGCGCCTTTGGTTCAGTGGGCTAAGGCGCCAGCCACATACACCTGAGCTGGCGGGTTCAAATCCAGCCCGGGCCCACCAAACAACAATGACGGCTGCAACACCAAAATGGCCGGGGGTTGTGGGGGGCGCCTGTAGTCCCAGCTATTTGGGAGGCAGAGGCAGGAGACTCACCTGAGCCCAGGAATTGCAGGTTGCTGTGAGCTGTGATGCCACAGCACTCTATCCAGGGTGACAGCTTGAGGCTCTGTCTCAAAAAAAATAAAAAAATAAAAGTAGGCAGCGATGAATTGTGGAGTTGAATCTCAAACATTTGTAGCTAGAATATTATGATTAATCGCTTCTCGGCCTTTTGGCTAAGATCAAGTGTAGAATATTATGATTAAATGTCTACTGGGTGACACATGACACAGAACTCGGAAAGTGTAACAGACAGTCTGTGAACGTGGCCGCACCTGCCCTTCTTCCTCGGTGGCGTGTGAGCCGGTGCTGCAGCTGACCTCGCGCTGCCGGAAGACGCACTGGGGTGCAGCCAACAGTGGGGCTTGTCCCTGACATTCTGCACCACTGTTAACGCTGGTTTCCCACAAATGTCCGTTGAGTTACAGTTTTTAGTATTAATTACTTAAATGAAGTCAAGACTTTGTTTTGATCACTGTTCCATGGGCATTGCCTAGAAAGTTGACACATAAATATTTGTAGGAAGAAAGAAGGATGTAATCTCTGGCAGTTGGACAGGAGCAGTAAGGGAAGCTATAAGACACAGCCCCCAAGTGTCAGACGTAAATACTGGTGACTCACCTTACGTGTAGTCACCTGTGTGAATCTGTGTAACTTCTTATTTGCTCCACTTAGCACCGTGCTTCCCTGACACCAGAGAAGGAGGTGTTTGCCCACGAACATAAGGAAATGAAGAAGCTGGATGCGATTGTTCGGGAAATAAAGCCAACTGCGCTCATAGGTAAACTTTCTTCTCCCTCCCGATTTCTCTACCCATCCCCCATGTGACCTGGTTGGTTTTCCTACTCCTGATCTTTGGAGCATAAGGTAGCTTTTCGAAACTCTGACCCTTGGAATTCACACAACGCAGTCGCTCCGGCAGGGGCCCTGTGAGAGACCTCGCCTTGTTAAGTCCAGTCTTGGGTCCAGCTGTCGCTGGTCCTGCTGAAGTGTGTGGCCCTCTGCGGACTCCGCCAGCTGGCTGACACCTGATGTTGGCACTTTCCCGGACCTCGTCACTCCAGACAGACAGACGTTTTCAAAAGGGAGAGATTTGCTCCCCAGGGGCCACTGGGGCAATAGCTGCTGGGAGAGGAGGCTCAGGGAGGAGGAGAGAGCACTGACCTCCAGTGGGCAGAGGCCGGGTGTCACTGGGCATCGGGAATGTGCGGATAGTGCTGTGGCAGGGACTGACCAGGACAGGTGTCCGCAGTGCTGCGGGGAGAGACGCTGAGTAACGAGCCACCTCACACGGCTTACAGAGCTCACTGCGTCCTCACACACTGCAGGTGCTAAGACGTGCAGTGTGGTCAAGTTGAAAGCAGTAAACTCAGAGGAATTCATGAAACTTGGTCCTTATTTTGTTCATATATAACATCTGTTTTTATGGTGTATCATCCTTCGTTCCTGAAACTGTGAAACAAATGACCGTATTGAGAGTGATGACGACCGTATCAGAGCAACTGTGAACTCCACACCAGGAGCTTCACTAGGCTCGTAGTATGATTTTTTACAGAATATGTCCTATCAGTAATCTTGGCTGTTTTTCATTTCCTTTGTGCTAATTGCTTTATTCATCTATTAAAACTCTTTTAAGACTTCGATTTTGCAATTAAATCAGATGATTCTTTTAAGTGTTAGCATTGATTTTTAAGGCCAGGTGTGGTGACTCTTGCCTATAATCCGAGCAGTTTGGAAGGCTGAGGCAGGAGGATCACTTGAGGCCAGGAGTTTGAGACTAGACTGTGCAACATAGCAAGACCCCATTTCTTAAAAAAAGTAAGAAAAAAATAACCTCGGTTTGATAGCAGGCACCTGTAGTCCCAGCTACTCAGGAGGCTGAGAGAGGAGGATCACCCGAGCCCAAGAGTTTTAGGTTGCTGTGAGCTATAGTTGTGCCAGTGCACTCCTGCCTGGGTGACAGAACAAGACCCTGTCTCTAAAAAAAAAAACAAAAACCACGCATGATTACATAATTGCTTTATAGCCTGACAGACTGAAATAGACTCACAGAATTCCTTTATATATTGCACACATTTAATCTCCTATTACAAATACTTGTAATCAGAATTCCAAGTGATTAACTACTAACTCTTACCATATTATGAATCAGATTTTATCTTTAAATGTTTTTATAGATATTTGTAGATTTATCACTCTAAAAATTATTGGTATTACAAACTTAATTCTTTTTGTCACTATACTTTGATTATAAATGTTCTGCACAGTATTTTTTCAGGGTCTCTTAGAAAATCATCTGACACGTCTCTTGGTTTTGGAGGGGGCTTCTTGGATGAATTAACCAGCGATGACCCTGATGATGGGTTTCTGATTTCCTCGGTAGGTGTTGCTGCCATTGGTGGCGCCTTCTCAGAGCAGATTCTCAAGGACATGGCTGCCTTCAATGAACGGCCGATTATTTTCGCTTTGAGTAATCCAACTAGCAAAGCAGAGTGTTCTGCAGAGCAGTGCTATAAAGTAACTAAGGTAAATCAAAAGCATAACTGAAATCTTAGTAAAAAATTTTTATTTATTGCAGGGAGGCCTAGGATTTCTAAATTGATTATCATTAAACCTTTAAAAATTATACAACCAAGATTGTAAGAAAAGTGTACAGATCAGAGAAATAAGAACTATTTCCTTTTCTAAAATATTGTATAAATCTTCTTCTTTAGTAAAATGAACTTTGTAATGTTGCAGTGAAAATTTTCCTCAGGTGGTTTGTAATTATCTAAGACTTGAACAAAAAGTTAGGTAGGAATGAGAGAGCTTGGTTCTAGATGCTTATTGAACTTTCAACCGGCTAGTCCCAAATATTGATGTGTACAGGATAAAACCACAACCTTATTTTTGCTTTGCTAAATCCTGGGTTTGAGTTTTGATGCCATGGTGGAGCATTCGGGCAGCTGCCCTGCCCCCACCCAGGGGGGTGGGTGATTCATTCCGTACATGCTTGGGGGTGGGTGATTCATTACGTACACACTTGCTCTAACATGCATTGGATAAGTTAGCAAGAACCCTTTTCCCATCAAAGACTTGAAAATATCATTGGGATAAAATAGAGGTTGAGTCACATCTATCTAAAATGTTTATTTTTAAAATAAATTCAAAATGAATGGGACAGGTAACAGCACACACAGGGCATTACTGCACGGCTGGGGTCAAGGGCTCTGCCTGAAGGCTGCTTGTCAGAGGTAACACTTGCTGGGCAAGGAGCCTCCCCCTTACTGAGCTCTCTTGTTTAGGGTACCTTCAAAGTCTTTACAGTTTTCATTGTCACCTCATCTCTGCATTGGGGAATTGGCCCCATGTTATTGGGTAGTCTTTGAATCCTTAACGGGAAGACAAAAGGCCCATTAAGCGAATGTTTGACACGGTGCCTTGCACGTGGTACACACATGATGAACATGGTTCCAGTTCATTGTTCTGCCTCAGTACATGTAGGGAGGCCTCACGGATTTAGAGCCTCATCCGCAACAAACATAAACGAAATTCGCTAAATGTGTGTAGTTGCGCCTCAGAATTTACACAGGTCTGATTTAAATGGCCTCAGCCTTTTCTCACGGCCAAGCCCAGTGTCCTGTGTTGTGACATGTGAAATGCTGGGAGTCCTTTGAGGCTGAAAATTTAAACCCTACTTTGGCAAAATGATTACAGAAAAAGGAAAGGTCTTCCTGTTGCTGGCTGTGAGTTTCTGCTGCTGCAGGCGTAGGTGAAAGATAATGGTTAGGAAGGGTTAAGATGCAAGGTCAGACAACTAAGTCTGTGAACTCATCCTAGAAAAAGCACCACACAGCTCTCTGCTGAGTATCGCTGGTCACCTGCGGAGACGCCCCCTGGGAAGCTTTGCTCCAACACCAGCACCTGGCCCACTCTTCAAAGCACTGTTTCCGGGATGAGTTCGTGATCTTAACCATCAGACTTCATACGTCGGCAGCTCTGATGGCCATTCCAGAAAAAGAGTTCCGAACTTGCTCTGAAGCACCGGCTAGGCGCTGGTGTCGGTGCTGAGCTTCCCAAGGGCATACATAAAACTTGTTCCAGTTTTTACTGTGTAAACATGTTGATCCCTAAACCCAGAAAATATATATCCCTAAAGTGCCATTCTTTTCAATGCTTTAACGTGAACGTGCCATTTTCATCCTCCCAAGTCTGTATTTGGAAGCCTGCGTAGCAATAGCTGATGAGCCTGTGGGTGGGACTAACAGATGCCCCGGTGATGGTCTGAGGGGTCCTGGACTTTGCACGCTGTCCTGGGAGTGAAGAGAAAGGTGAAGAACCATCCAGGACTTGCTCACCAGCATCACGAAGCTCACCCAGACTCAGTAGGAAGTTAATGAAGACACAGGCTTCTTCCAAGATTCAGCATTTAGCCTGTGGAGCACTTTGTTATGTTTGTCTTACAATATTTTCCTCTTTAAAGTTGGTGTGTGTGTCTGTGTTGTAGGGGAGCGCAATTTTTGCCAGCGGCAGCCCGTTCGACCCCGTCACTCTCCCGGATGGACGGACCCTGTATCCCGGCCAGGGCAATAATTCCTACGTGTTCCCTGGAGTTGCTCTTGGAGTTGTGGCTTGTGGACTGAGACACATCACGGACAAGATTTTTCTCACTACTGCTGAGGTAGCGTGGAGTCCTTTGTGTGCGCAGCCGGGGCTGCCTGATGTTTTATCTGTCCAGCATCTCAGCTCACTCTCCCGGCACACCTGAACCCATAGTTAAACGTCCACAGCCCACTTGAATTAGCTTGACCAAAAAAAGAGAATATACTTACTGTGCTTTGAACTTCTTTCAAAAATGGTTTAATTGATCTTTAAAATTTTTCGTGGACACCTAAGATCCTCTCACTAGTTTCCAGGGCACGTGGGTTGAAAATCACTCTCTAGATGAAGTCTGGAGAAGAGAAACTCTCTCCCAATGGGGGGTTAGGGTGGGTAGCGGGAATACACTGAGTCGCCGGTGAAACGCTCTTCTCCAGCAGGCGTTAGAAAAACTGTGTCTTGATTTCTTAAAAAGAACCTTTTTATATCGCCCCAGTTCTGATCAGGTGAGAGTAATGAGATAATTAAAAATGCTGTTTCCAAATGATAATTAAGTGGTGACTATTTCCCTGTTGAGAACTTTCCTGAATAATGGCATTTTGAAGTAAGGTCTGATATGGTGGAGTGGGAGTGTCTATCACCCAGCATTCAGTAGAGAAAAGAGAAACCATTCTAGTATTTAAGCAGAAATTAAAGTAGGGAATTAGGTGTTTATAAAATCCTTAAAAGGACAGGAGAAGGCTTTAGTCTGAGCCTTCAGGAAAGATTCTCAAAACGCCACAGCGGGCCTACTGGGGACTCTCATGCTGCTATGAACCCTGAAAGCTGCGGGATTTTACTTTCTTTGTGAGCTGCCACATTAGCTGCAACATCTGAAACTGGCAGGAAACATGAGACTCTGAGGTCAGAGACAAGGCCTCGCTGCTCGGGCACGGACGGACCCCGTGAGCACCTGCCCGTCAGCTCCGCCCCCTCCCACCTCAGCAGGACAGGGCAGGGACTGGGCGTCCGTCTGTAAGATCAGAGCGCTCATGCTTTGTGCATGTTTTCAGATTCTAGTAGGATGCAGTTCATGAATGAAAAACTTGTGTGCATTTCTTTTCTTAAAATTAAACCGTTGTACAACATTACAGCTAAACTGAACCAAATAGAATTTGACTAATACTCAAATATTTTCATCCTGCAAACATGCTTTTTTCCCACCATGAAGAAAAATCCCTAGACTGTAGACAAAGATTCTTGTGTTACTGATGCGGTCTCAAGGTGTGTGGTCCCAGCGGTCAGCATCTGGGTCCTTCTGGGGAAGCAGGTGCTGGGACGCTGTGACATTCTGCTCTGTCCTTTTCACTGCAGTGACAATGTGACAGCTGATACCTAAGGTTTTCCTTAACTCAAAAAATACTATGAAACACATGGGTGTCTGATTACTAGGAGAGTGTTTTAAGGTTGCTTCTCCATTAAGGAAAACGTAAGCATTGTTTTTTAAACAAGTATGTCAGGGTACCGGCTGCTCATAATAGCAACTGGCTTATGGAGATTTTTTCTAAATAACTCTAGCACCCTCTGGTGACAGATTCCACTAAAAATATTTTCTATTTAATATCCCAAAAAAGTAATGATCACTGCCAAAAAACTTTGAAGAAACAAAATAAAGTGCGGTGTTGTCACTCTTGGGAGGCGAGTGGGCCCCCTGCTCGGCTGGTGTCAGCACGGCGCTCCCCCTCTTCACACGTCTCAGCCGCGTCCCCCCACCGTCGTCTTTGTGCCCTTTCCACGGCCCTTTTAACTGAGAGTTTTTCTTCTAGCACGAATGTTTTGTTCCTTCTTTTCTGTGGTGCTTCCAAAAATTGTGCCCATCTATTTGTTCCTTTTTTTATTACGTCATAGCGGTATACTTCAACATCCATTTGTTTCTATTATCTCTGTTCTAATAGTGGCCAAAGCTGTATCTCTTGATTCTCATCTTTGACCAAATCTCCATTTACCTGCTGGAAAATTCCCCAGAAATGCCCTGCTTGTGTCCTTACACACCATGCTAGCGTCTGTGTTGACATTCAATATTCACGTTCATGCTTCTGAGCACACCCCTTGCCAAGCAGGCACCAAAAGTCAGCAGCCCGACGCCCTCCTGGTCTCCCTCCGTGCACGGCCTCCCGACGCACCGTTCAGACCGACCCTGTCGCTGCTGGGTCTCCCCTCCTGCCTGCTCATTGGCCATTTGTCTGCTTGCTTGGGAGAAGGTTCATTCATGTCTCTTGCCCAGCGGTAGATGGGATTGTCTTTTCTTGTTGATACGCTTGAGTTCTCTGTAGATTCTGCTTATTCACCCTTTGTCAGATTTGTAAAATGCAAATGTCTGTTTCCATTCCGAAGGTAGTCTGTTCGCCTTGTATTTTGTGTCCTTATTGGTACAGAAACTTTTAAGCTTGATCAGGTCCCATTTATTTATTTTTGTTGTTCCTACAATTACCAGTAAGGTCTTATACATAAGGATCTTTCCTCCAACTAATATCATTAAGAGCTTTTCCCACACTTTCTTCTAAAGTTTTTATAGTTTCATGTCTGAGACGTCAGTCTTTTATCCAGGGTGAGTTAACTTTTGTAAGCAGTAAGAGGTGAGGTCCAGTTTCAACCTTCCACATGTGGCTAACCAGTTCTCCCAGCACCATTTACTAAACAGAGATTCTTTTCCCCAGTGTTGGCTTCACTTTGGCTCATTGAAAATCAGGTGGTGATAAGAGACGGGTCTCCTCTCTAGGTTTTCAGTTCTGTTCCAGAGATGTGTCTCTGTGTTTGTGCCAGTATTGTGCTGTTTGGACCACCATAGACTTGCAGTGTAACCTGAACTCTGGTAAAGTGATGCCAGAATTGTGTTTTTATTTCTTAAAAGAATTGCATTGGCTTTTCAGGGTTTTTTTTCTGGTTCTATATGAAACGAACTACTTTCTCAAGTGCTTCAAAGGATGATGGTTGGTGTTTTATTGGGGATTGCATTAAATCTGGAGATTGCTTTGGGTAATATGGACATGTTAACAATGTTGATTCTTCCCAGCATGGTACATTTTCCATTTGTTGACATCTTCTGCCTTTTCTTTTCTCAGAGTTTCATAGTTCTTTCTGTGGAAATCCTCCGTGCCCTTAGTTAGGTATATTCCCAGGTATTTCGTTTCCTTTGGAGCTGGTGTGAAGGTAATCGTGTCTGCTATTTGATTCTCAGCGCAACTGTTATTGGCGTACCTGAAGGCTGCTGGTTTGTGGGTACTGATTTCATGTTCTGAGACGTTACTGTACTTCTTGAAGCGGCTGCTGGCAGAATTTCCTCTTTCATTTTGACCTTGGCCGGGTTGACTGTAGTCTGTCTAGGAGCTGCTCTGTTCAAATGGAGATGAACTGGGCTCCGTGTCAGTGTGAAGGGTGCATCTGAGTCTTAGGAGACGCTTGGGGACGTCCAGCTGCGATGTCCTCCAGCAGGGCTTCCCCATCTCAGGTCTCCCTTCTCCTTCAGGGATTCCAGTAATTCGTGTGTTAGCAAGCTTCGTGTAGTCTCACAAAGAAGTCAGCCAGAAACAGAAAAGAAAAAAAAATTTTAAAGAGAAGAAAAAATAATAATAGTAAAAGGCTGGACGTGGTGGCCCATCATGCCCCGCTCTGGGGTCCGGGGTGCAGGGATCTCTGGAGGTGAAACACTGGAGACCAGCTTGAGTGAGAGCGAGATCCCACTTCTACCTCATACAGGAAAACAGTCAGCTGTGCACCCGGCGTGGACCTGCGGTCCCAGCCACTCAGAGAGCTGAAGCAGGAGGGTCCCCGAAACCCGGGGCTTTGAGGCTGCCTGAGCCAGGCCAGTGCCTTGGCACTCCAGCCCAGGCCTCAGATTGAGATTATATGCAAAACCCCCAGAAAACTAAACAAAACAAAACAACAGCAGCAAAAAACGCCTTTGGTTGTCTAAGGGAGTTATGGGAGAAAGATAGAAAAATGGAAAAATAACTGAAGGAAGGAAGGGAGGGAGGGAAGAAACTTTAACATTTAAAAAATATCGTATAGCGCACAGACACCTGGTGGCGCCCCAGCGTTAGGAAAAGAAAAAGACTTTTAAGGAGGCAGTGGCACTCCTGGGCTGGAAGGGGCAGGAAGCTGCTAGTTGCCATGGAGACCCAGTCTCATTTTTTCTGGATTTTTGGATTTCTCTGATTTCACTCTGGGTGGTATCTGGAGAGTTGATTCTTCTCAGGGGCAGGAGCCCCCGTCCCACAGCTCGCCAGGCTCCGGGGACCTGGGCCTTCTTGTCCCCACGGCTCGGGATGGCTCCTGTTGTCCCCATACTTTGGGCGCAGGCCTGATGGGGACGACTGTGCTCCCCACATCTCTGTGGGCTGCAGGGGGTGTTGTCTGAGCCCTGGTCACAGGTCAAGGTCTCATTCCAGCCTCCCACCCCTAGGTGTCGGGGTGTCCAGGCCTCCCAGCCCCAGCCTCCCCCCGGACCTGTACGCCCCCAATCCTGCTAGTTCTCCACCATGTCCCAGCCCGAGGGATAGGCCCTCCTGGACTGAAGTCCACCCCTCCGCCAGGCGCCCCACAGTGTGCAGTGTGGGGTGAGGGGAATCCCCAGACTCGACCGGGTGCAGGCTCTGTCCCTCACTGCTCTCACAGCTGCCTCCGCACAGGTGTCCCTAGCCCCACCCGCCTCACCTCACTGAATTGCTCCTGCTTTCCTGTGAGCTGTCCCAGGGCCATCACAATGCTGTTTCCGGGCAGGCCATCCAGATGGAGGCAGCTGGGCATCCCCTCTCCCCAACCTTACTGAGAGATTCCTCATCCTGCCCCCCCGTCTTTTAGTAGCAGGTCTGGCTGGTTCCTCTCGACCTCTCTTGTGGGTCATGGCTGTGTTTAGTAAAGACCTTAATATTCAGTTTTATTTCTAATTGTATTTTGCTCTCGAGAGCTTTGTATTCTAAAAGATTAAGTATTGCTTCTGAAATTGAATTGTAAACTCTGGTAGCACCCAGCGCAAAGCTAAGCACCAAGCAGAAACTTTGTACATACTTGTTGAGTTGTAATAAATACAACTAGCTATATCTCTAGTAAGAAGAATAAATTCAGTAGCACAGAGGCTCCCTGCCAGAGAGCCCCCCAGAGAGGAAAGTCCTGGTGGTCTATGTAGTATTGTTTAGTTAATGAAAGGAATATATCGAAGATCTAAGGTGGATTTATTTTTTATCTGGCAGCCCCAAATTTAACCATTAGGATTACTGTCAAAAATACTCATTAGATCTCTTACAGAACTAGAAATCTCACGGTTGGCACGTCCTAAAGAGGACGTGGACTGTGGGGACAGACGTGTCCCTGGACATTGTGGGCAGACTTCTGGCCCTCTGGGGGCAGCTCACGGAGCTTCCCAGGTCAGCCCCCAGCCCTGTGTGGTACCTCGTGCAGCCAGACAGCAGATGCCTCATGCCCTGGTTCACACTGAGAGACAACCCTGGGCCTCCTGTCCTCGCCCCAGTCCTCCAAGTCACCTGCTGGTGTCCTCTCAGGCACCTGCTCCACCTCACTGACTCGTGCCCAGAGGACACTTGAGGTGACCGCCTTGGACAGCAGCATCTGGGGGAAACTGATTCCCTTAAGTTGCTGGGCGACTGAAAACCCAGTTGCCTTACCACTAGCAGGACAGGGGGGGCGGGATTATGTGAAATATCGTTAGAGAAACCCAGAGCCATCAAAGCAGCAATTTTGAGTATGATTCAGCAGACCAGAGCGAGACCAGACTCTTGTATAACCCCCCCCACCCCTCACCAGTGCTCATACTCGGGAGGCCCCAGAGCCCCGACACAGCTCCCGACTCCTGCTGCCTGGCTCTGCCCTGCAGTGGATGTGGCCAGCGAGGTGCAGGTGATTCTTCCCCACTCAGCCATCCCTGACCGTCCCTGGTCTCTCTAAGGTGGTGTTGGTGGCCTGGAGTGGTGGCTCACACCTGCAGTCCCAGCACTCCGAGAGGCCAAGATGAGAGCATCATTAGAGCCCAGGAGTTTGAGACCAGCCTGGGCATCATTTAGAGACCCCTGTCTCTGCAGAGAATTAAAACATTAACTGGATGTGGTGGTGCACATCTGTACTCCCAGCTGAGACCCCTGTCTCTGCAGAGAATTAAAACATTAACTGGATGTGGTGGTGCACATCTGTACTCCCAGCTGCCTGGGTGACTGAGGCGGGAGGGTCACCAGAGCCCGGAGCGGAGGCTGCAGGGAGCCTTCATTGTGCCACCGTGCTCCAGACTGGGTGACAGAGCAAGACCCTATCTCTAAAACAATTTTTTAAATAAATAAATAAAATGACACTTGCATAGAATTGTAGAGAAGGAACGAAGGGGAAGAAGTTGAAAGTCTGAAGTTGACTGGCCTCAGAAGTGGCCTCCAAATGAAACAGCCAACAAGCTGGTCCAGGGCAGGCAGCTGTCACCCCTACACCGCTGTCCTCGCTCCTGCCTGCCATGCTGCTGCCTGTTTGTTCTTTCTAAAATGACACAGGTGAGATTCACTGAACACGTACTTGACCGACACAGGTGAATTCTTTGCTGGCACTTACTTCATTCAGTCCTATGAATTAGGAATTATTATTTGTCCTCTATTACTGCTGGGAAAACTGAGGCTTAGGAAGGTTAATTTTTGTGCCTAAATCGCAGCAGATGGTGACAGACAGGACTCGAACACAGGGCCGCCTCACGCCCCGGCCCGAGGGGTGGACACTGCTCCGTCACCCCCTGTGAGCGTCACGATATCAGAGGCCTCTAAAAGGTTCTGCTTTAACCTCTAAGAAATCCCCACTGATTTAAATCTGCCACAGATCTTTTGCAGGAAATCGATAAGTAACAAGATTTTTTTTAAAAGCCGTCTCAGTTCAACGGAGAATTAACATAAAACAGTTTTATTTGGCCCCAACCATTGTATTAAATAATTCTCCTCAGATTTCCCTTTTCTCTCTTTCTCTTAATGGCATTTCAGTAAAACCCCATAACTCTTGGTTTACTACTTCATTTAATAGGGGTTAAGGAAGTGGCCAGTAAGCGCCAGGCATTATTCTGAGTGCTGGGTTCTGTCCATGAACGGTGATTAAAGAAGCTCAGCTCCCAGTGTGTCTCCCAAGTTCACGGCCTGGCAGTAGCAGGCAGGGAAGACCCGCTCCTCTTTACTCTCACGCCAATGGCAGCAGCTGGAGAAGTTGGGGAGAGTGTGTGGTGAGACTCTGGAGAGCCTCCTCGTGCCCTTGTCCTGCCTCACTTCTCCCACGTGCTGGCTCCAGGAAACATCCCCGACTCTTCACAGGCGTCTGTGGCCAGGGCCCAGTCTGCCGTCCTGCAGGACAGTGTGGGAGGCCACAGGACCCTGACCCAGGAGGTCTGGCTTCAGCTCAGCCTCCTCTCCTCATCCTTTTTTTTTTTTTTCTTAGAGACAGAGTCTCACTTTATCACCCTCCGTAGAGTGCTGTGGAATCACAGCTCACAGCAACCTCCAGCTCCTGGGCTTAGGCGATTCTCCTGCCTCAGCCTCCCGAGAAGCTGGGACTACAGGCGCCCACCATAACTTACCCTTCTTCAAGTGACCCTTAACCGTGGTCACTCGTGACAGCAGGCCCCACTGATGGGCCTGCAGACTGCTATGGCCACACTCCTGTCCACTGTCCCTCCATTCTGTTCTCGCTGTGTGAGTCTCGCCAGTAGCTGCTCAGCCTCCCAGGAAGCACGTCCGTGGCTCCTTCTCAGGAAGGCCTGGCAGGGAGGCTGGGAGAAAGTCCTCTGTATTACCCTCCAGGCCAAGTCCCGGTTCCAGCCCCACCTGCTGGGCAGGCTGGCTGTGGTCGTGCGGCTGGCAGGGGGACGGGCGCCACCTCTCACACTCAGAGAAATGGGAGGCCCCAACTGTGTGGTGGAACACGTAATGTCCCTTTGTCCTGAAGGGCCCTAGTCACCAATTCGGGAGCAAAGGAGAAGTTTTACTCAATATCCTATTACAGGGCAGCTACTATGGCTCAGTGAGTAGGGCGCCGGCCCCATATACCAAGGGTGGCAGGTTCAAACCCAGCCTCGGCTGAACCTCAAAGCAAAAAAATAGCCGGGCGTTGTGGCGGGCGCCTGTAGTCCCAGCTCCTCGAGAGGCTGAGGCAAGAGAATCACCTAAGCCCAGGAGTTGGAGGTTGCTGTGAGCTGTGACACCACGGCACTCTACAGAGGGTGATAGAGTGAGACTCTGTCTCTACAAAAAAATTCAAAAAAAAAAAAAAGATAAGTGGACATAAGTATTTTAATTATTCAAAATGTTGGAATCACACCCTCTTTGCATCCACGTTTCTCTTAGACAAAGGCACACCTATTATATATCAGCTGCTTCAGATCCAGTTGCTCCAGAAACTCAGGCCAAGCCTTAGGGCTGGAGGGACTTTCGGGTGGCCAGCTTGATTTAGACTAGTAATTAAACAGGCGCTCGGTGAGTGGGTTGGCAGTAGTGAGTGCTGGGGCTCCTTAGTGGGTCAGATAATCCAGGGTCTGTGTAGACTTAAAGTCCTGCTGGTAATGTGACTGTTCTCTCGGCCTGCTGCCCTGCACTAGACTCAGCCTGCCGTAGCCGCCCTCCACCCTCATCCTCTTCCTCTCTGTCCCCCGTCACGTGGAACGTGTCCAGCATTTCATGGTAGAGAAAAAGAAGTGGACTAAGAGCACACCTAATTCTCATCCCATATTCCTCACCAGTTCTGCAATCCCAACAATCACTACACCCTCTGGGTTCAGGTTTTTATTGATAGACGAGGAGATGAAATTCGACAGGCACATTCACGTGGCCATTTTGTGTGGCTGTTGACTCAGTTGTCTGCGGAGCCACTGCCTTGTATGGTATGAAGTATAAACTATTCTCTTCTTTTCCTTTTCAAGGTTATAGCTCAGCAAGTGTTAGACAAACACTTGGAAGAGGGCCGGCTTTATCCCCCTTTGAACACCATTCGAGATGTTTCTCTGAAAATTGCAGAAAAGGTAAAACCAATCTTTTTAAGCTTCATTATTTTTCCTTCCATCTCTTACTAAATTTTTTTTTTTTTTTTGAGACAAAGTCTCACTATGTCACCCTCAGTAGAGTGCTGTGGCATCACAGCTCACAGCAAACTCTTGGGCTTAAGCAATTCTCTTGGCTCAGCCTCCCAAGTAGCTGGGACTGCAGGCGCCTTCCACAATGCCCGGCTATTTTTTGGTTGTAGTTGTCATTGTTGTTTGGCAGGCCCGGGCTGAACTCGAACCCGCCAGCTCTGGTATGTGTGGCTGGTGCCCTAGCCGCTGAGGTGCAGGTGCTGAGCCATAAATATGTATTTTTAAATATTAAAAATCTGCTTTCTTGGGGTGTTTGTTTGTATATCTACTTACTGTGTCAGAAGGTGGGGCCCTGGTGACACGATGGCACTAAGGGGCGCAGTGTTCCTCACAGACGAATGGAACAATGGGCTATGATTCGTTTCTCAAATATTCTTTTAAAATAATCGCTAGATTTCCCTTTCAGACTGGGAAGGGAATTTATCCGATTTTGCCTTTCTGAGTGATTCTTTTTCACATTGTACTTATGATAATTGCCAAAACTCTATGGATATGGTAGCGACATTTAAGCCTTGAGCCACCTTCCTTGTCTCTGTGCCCTTGTGACGTGTCATCGCAGATGGCCAAGCTCACTGCCGGGGCCACCGGGCAAGAGCATAGTGACCAGGGACAAATCAGAAGCCATTCCCCAGTGGGGGACAGTTAGCCTAGAAGAGCCTGGTGGCAGGGAAATTTTCCGTAACTAAACAGAGAGGGAAACTGACTTTTTCCGCATCGTAATTGCATTTGTTTTGGCGGATTGGCTTCTGAGGCCTGAGGCCTTTGTCCTTGCCGTGCCTGTCCTCACGTGGTGTCAGTCGTGTGTGTACACGCTGCACGTGTCCACGTTCTCCCTCCTCGTAAGGACACTGCTCAGTGGCCTCCTGTTAACTTGCTTATCTCCTCAAGGCCCTGTCCGCAAACACAGTCACATTCTGTGGTACTAATGGTTCAAGCTTCAACACATGAATTTGAGGATGACTCAGTTTAGTCCCAAAAGTGGACTTGTGTAAACTGGTTTCTCTGCCTCAGCGCTTTGGACGTTTCGGCTAGATCACTCTGTCGTGAGGCTGTACCCGGTGCTGTCCAAGCCCGCCTGTTAACACAGGCTGGGCAGAGTTCCCACCCCCCGACCTCAGTGGCATCCGAGCAGCGTGACCACCGACAGTGTCCCCAGACATTGCTGGGCATCCTGGGGCCAGGTGCTCTGGTGCACAACTAAAGCCGTCAGCAAGTTTAAACATCACGTATGATCCATGTGGCACGGTTTGTCTTGTTGGTTGACTGTGGATGTGCGTGGTCGTCTGTTATAGAGGAGGAAGCTCATTCCTCTTTTGATCTGTATCTTCTGGCAGTGACTAGTTTCAACCTTTGATGTACTGACAGCGTAATGTGTTTTTAAGTTCTCATCGAAGGTTTAAAAGAAAAACTTATGATTAAAGGAAAAAGAAAGAAATCAGGGGACCTAGGAGGGAGTGCCCTAAAAGGATTTGGCGTGTCCCACCCGGAATAATGGAAGAGTGCTGAGTGCAAAGACAGAAATGGGGGGCAGAGGGAAGTAGCTGGAACTTAGGCTGATACAGAGTCTGGAGTCAGCATGTGGTGTGGGCGAAGCCCTGGGAGTGGCTGGGCTGCCCAGGGAGCAGAGAGCAGGGAAGGGACACAGGGGACAGAGCCTGGTCCATGACAGGGAGGGACGTGGGGACAGAGCCTGGTCCATGACAGGGAGGGACGTGGGGACAGAGCCTGGTCCATCATGGAAGGGACATGGGGACAGAACCTGGTCCATGACAGGGAGGGACGTGGGGACAGAGCCTGGTCCATCATGGGGAGGGACATGGGGACAGAGCCTGGTCCATCATGGGGAGGGACATGGGGATAGAGTTTGGTCCATCAGAGGGAGGGACATGGGGACAGAGTTTGGTCCATCAAGGGAGGGATGTGGGCACAGAGCCTGGTCCAACAGAGGGAGGGACATGGGGATAGAGTTTGGTCCATTAGAGGGAGGGACATGAGGACAGAGCCTGGTCCAACACGGGAAGGGACACAGGGTACAGAGCCTGGTCCATGACAGGGAGGGACGTGAGGACAGAGCCTGGTCCATCATGGGGAGGGACATGGGGACAGAGCCTGGTCCATCAGAGGGAGGGACGTGGGCACAGAGTCTGGTCCATCACAGGGAGAGACATGGGGATAGAGTTTGGTCCATCAAGGGAGGGACGTGGGGACAGAGCCTGGTCCATCAGAGGGAGGAACGTGGGGACAGAGCCTGGTCTGTCATGGGAAGGGATGTGGGGACAGAACCTGGTCCATCACGGGGAGGGACATGGGGACAGAGCCTGGTCCATCAGAGGGAGGGACATGAGGACAGAGCCTGGTCCATCAGAGGGAGGACGTGGGGACAGAGCCTGGTCTGTCATGGGAAGGGACGCGGGGATCGAGCCTGGTCCGTCACTCTGCCTGGGGAACAGGGAAGAAGCCAGTTAGGAAGAGAAATGCACAGAGGGGCATTGTGTGAGAAGTGAGACAGCAGGTTTCAGGGGGGACGAGAGGCTGTTCCCACAGAGCTGAGTCCTGGAGAGGAAAACAGAGACTGCCACTTGGTTTAGAATGCTGTCAGATTGTAAGAGCAATTTCAGGAGGTACGAGAGGTTAAGAAGTCAGGGAGAATTAGGAAAGCGGTAAAACACAAGCCGTCCTTCCAGGGAGTTTTGCATTGACAAGGAGAAAATAGAGATTTCATTGGGGGAGACCAGTCACACGCCTGGGAGCAGAGAGGGCCTGGTGTCCACAGCGAACACGGTCATCACCAACAGGCACAGTCCATCTTTGGGGGCAATACAAGTGTTTTAAAACTGAATAGGGCAATGGTTGCACAACTCAGTCAATTTAGAAAAATAATTTAATTGTATTCTTAAACTTGTGGAATTTTGTGTGACTTACACCTCAAGAAAGCTGTTTAATAATACCACAGTGAAGTGGTAATACCACAGTGTAGGCACTTTGAAAAATAAATAAAAGGAAAATAACCAATATTCTACCTTTCTGATGGAAATATTATTTTTGTGTGTTTAGGGTTTTTATCATTAGTTTGCTTTTTCTAACATTATTATAATAGTAGTGTATACATGCTTTTGTTTTTCATAAACACCTCTTCATAATAGAGCACATTTACAACCATAAAGGTTCACAAATGTATAATTTTACATTAGAAGAGATACAAGATCATTCTAATATTCTTCGAAGTCTGAGTCACGTCCGTCGGTCAGCCATAGGGACCCCTCCTCGTTAATTATTCTGCAGCGCTGGTGCGGACGAGCTGGCACTGAGAGAGCGATTACAAAGGGCCCGCGTGCTCCAGAGAGAGGGAAGAGGGCTCCCGAGGACACAGGCGGCTTGCTGGCCTTGGCGAGAGGGGAGGTGAAGACCTTGTGTCTGAGCGGTTGGAATATCCTCTCTGGTGAAATGAGAATCAAAGGGAGACTTTAAGATGAAGATGGGAAGGTTGGCAATTGCCTTTTGGGAACGACGAGGGCAGGTTTGTAGGAAGGGACCAAAGTTCAACGCGCAGGTTGGGAATGTGTGACACCGCAGAAGACACACACGTGGCTGTGCAGAGACAGCCCAGCCAGGGGGCCCCAGGCAGGAGCTGCAGTGACACAGATGTGGAGACAAGCCTCGGGAACGCCGGCAGGCAGCGCTCCCCCTGGCTGGGGGGGGGGGGTTAGGTGACGGGCAACTGGACGATGTGGTGGGGCCGCGGTCAGAACGGGGGCTCTTGAAGATTCAGGGCTCACGCTGAGCAGGACGGTCCTTAGTCCCAGGCGCCTGTGGAGGCTCTCGGCCCCGTCTCCTCTGAGCAGACCTGGTGGATCCGAACTTCCCCTTCGTCTTTGTATGGTTTGTTATTACAGTTTTATTTTATGTCTTCATTATTTTGTGTGATGTTATTCTAAATGCTTCCTTTTTTCTGGTCCGGAAACAAGATGTAAATTACAGTTTTTTAAAATGAATGAAAGCTTCCGCTGATGAGGGTTCACCCTCACCTCTGATCACTAAAATAGCATTCTTGTTTTACATTTAGATTGTGAGAGATGCGTACCAAGAAAAGACGGCCACGGTTTACCCTGAGCCACAGGACAAAGAAGCGTTTGTCCGCTCTCAGATGTACAGTGCCGACTACGAGCAGATGCTGCCTGATTGTTACTCTTGGCCTGAAGACGTCCAGAGAATGCAGACCAAGGTCGAGCAGTAGAACACCAGCATTTCCAGCTCTGCTAATGAGATCTTGAAATCTTTTCTAATGTTTAAAGGGTGGAATCTTTTAATGATTCATAATATGCTTAGATTGAAAAATTTTTACTGGTCTAAACATTGATAGAATATTGATGCAAATCCAGATGAACACCACATGAGACAATTCTGCTTCATTTGCCTTCTGGGTATTTATGATTTCTACTTTAGTTATTCTGCCCAAGTTCTCTTTCAAAGCTATTGTACCTACTACTGAGAAACTTGTCATTTTTATAGAAGAAATTAATGGGAAGACCAAAATACAAATTAGTACTGAATTGGTAACATCACATTAAAACACATAATGCTTTTGTTGATCATTTTGTTGCAGTCTACTTTTTTAAAAATAAAGATAGAAATGACTTTAGACATAGACAAACTTTTGCTAAACAGAAACAATACTTTGTTGCCTTGAGAAAGATGACTTCTCAGGTGCTTTCACTGGAATCCTAGGTTATGTTTGTTCTTTTTGTGCAACTGAATTCTCCCATTTCTAAGAAAGATCCCTGCTGTTTACAATGCCTCGTGCAGCCTTAGATTTTAATATTCTTTTGTTGTTGTTACATCTTAGGGAGTAAAGCTCTCATCACCTTGGTCCTTAGTCAGAAGTCCCTCCAAAAAGCGCCTTTATTTCCCCTTAACCCAGTGTCCTGTCCTCAGGCACCGCATTGCTGCAATGGGGACTTTGAGGACTGTAGCCCAGTCCAGGGGCTGGTGCCTTCAGCTCAGCGAGGCCTGAGCAGGGAGAAGGGCCCACAGGGGACTTGGAGTTCAGATCTTTGAGTAAGGGCTGCCTGAGGAGCTGACCTCTGTAGACTGGGATCTCGGGAGTCGAGCAAGCCCGCAGCTCCCAGAGGAGCTGGGCTCCTGCCTGTCCTGTCACCTGCCGTGTGGCCCCTTGACCAGCTCCGGTGAATTCCAGCTCACGTTGTGGCAGTGACCTCACTGTCTTCAGAGTCTGGAGGAGGTTTTGTAACTATGAGCTCAATATCAAAAATTATCTTTACACCACATATTAAAATATTTTAATTACCAAGATCATTCTATGAAAAACAGTAGTTACACCCCTAGATTGTATCAATTTACTTTAGAAATTAATGATTAATGGAAACAATTTTAAATTCTCAAGCTCAGGTGCGATAACATTTGCTATTTATTTATAGAATTAGTTGGAAGATTTTCTGTTTTTGAAGTAATGCTTTAAACTAAGAGTGTAAGAAGATATTCAAGATAAACAATACCATAAAGTGATTTTATTGGAAGTTGATGGTAACACGAATTGTTCTAGGTATAAGTAGAAGGGGTTGGGGTGTTTCTGAAGGTGAAAAGTAGTTGAGAGTTTCCTTAATAAGAGTTATTTGAAAAAGATTCTTCTTGTCTGTTACCATGTGGTCTTGTGGCTCTAACAAAATGTATTATGCAAAAGATTTATTAAAGCATAGAAAAAGTGAATGAATAAAATTATAAAATAATTGTCTTTCTTCCTTCAAATATAGTTACATTGTAATGCTGGGCCTTGGGGGTTAGACGACAAGGTATCGTGAGTTTGCAAACTATTCTAGTAATTTAGGATTTTAGCATGAGCTTCATTCAACACCAGTGCAGTCACATGCTGAATGCTGTGATGTGAGCTCAGGTCCCTGGAAACAAGTATTACAGGGTTACCTGCCAGTGTCGGAGTAGCATACATGGATTATTTTAAATTAATGTAACCCCCACCATGCTTATGAAGTTGGCACTTTAAGGAACTTGCCAAGTCCACGGACTAGTAAGGGAAGGACGTGGACTTTAAACCCGTGTTCATCTTTCTTCATAGTCTGTTCTTCTCTCACCAGACCACAGCCTGGAACAGCGCCATCCTGTGTGTGATGTTAAATTTCCCACTGGCTTCATAAAAAAAGCAAACAGGTGGGATTCATGTTAATAATATATTTTATTTAAACCAATACATCCAAAGCTTTATCATTTCAACATGTAATCAATATAAAATTGTGAATGTGACATTTACATTAGTTAGTTCCTACTAAGCCTTCAGAATCCAGCACGTGTTTTATACCTGCATTTCAGTCAGAGCAGCTGCATCTGACCGGCTGTCCGGCAGTGTCTGGAAGAGGCGCTTAGGTACAAGCCAGCAGCCACACGGCTGCGCGTCCACGAGGGAGGTAACGTGTCAGTCTGTGGGCAAGGCCTGCTCAGAAATACCTGGGGGGATGGCACCCAGGTGAGAGCCAAGAACACCAGCTCGTCCGGGCTGGCCATGCAACCGAGGGAGGGAGCACAACCCCAGAACAAGAACATTTAGTTTTTAACAATGTTTGTAGCCTTCCCACTTTGCTGGTAACAGAGGGGATGCAAAATGCAACAGGGGCCCACAGAGGGAAGGTCAGGGAGGAGGAGCTGGTGGGTCAGAGCGAGCAGGAGCTCACCAGGTGGGCATGCCCGAGAGCTGCACTGCTGAGCGCCTGGACAAGAGGGGCAGGTCTACAGCACAGCCACGAGCAGAGTAGGGATGGCCACGGGGTCTCTCAAGGTAATGAAAAGCATCGACTGGCAGATTCAGAGCTGGCAGGCCTCTGCCAGATCAGCCCAGAGAAAACCACACCTGCGGGCATCAGGATCTGATGGCTGACTAAAGAGGAGACTCTAAAAGCAGCCAAAAAAACAGACGCAGAGACACACGCAGACCTACACACAGATTCACACAGAGACACAGATATATAGACTCACACAGACACACAGGCTCGCACAGACACATAGCCTCATACACAGATTCAGACACAGACACAACAGGCCTTGGGAAGTGCAGCGCTAGGAACGGCGGCAAACTCGGCAGCAGACGATGTGGAAGATGATGGACAGATGTCTGTAAGATGCTGAAAGAATAAAATACAGAAAATATCCCTCAGAAGTGAAAGCAGAGACATGTCAGACCAATGAAAGTCCCGAGAGTTGGTGGCCGGCAGCCCTGGCTCTGGGAAAACATTCCTGGCTGGAGGACCAGAAAGGGAGATGAGTTATTATTACAGTAACAGTGTACTCGGAGTTTTTGTTTTGTTTGTTTTGATTCAGGACCTCACTCTCACCTGGGCTAGAATTTGGTGACAGGATCATCACACACTGCAGCCCCTGGACTCCTGAGTCCAGGGGCCGCCTGGTCCTGCTGCCCACTAAGCGAGGACAGCAGGGCCGCACCGCACACTCGGCCACTTTGTGCAGTGATAGGAGTCTCCCCATGTTGCCAGAGCTCAACTGGTCTCGAGCTCCTGGCCTCAAGTGTTCCTCCTGCTTCAGCCTCCCAGAGTTGCACGTGGGGTTCATAAAATATGTAGGAAGTGAAATACACGACAAGAGTAGGGCCAGGGGGTGGGGGAGGGGTAACCAAATTATGCTGTTGTATGGTTGCACATTATTCAGAGTGGTACATTATTAATCCAAGAAATACTGCAGCAAGTAACTACCCCTCTATGAACAATCTACAAAGTCCACAGTGTAAGATGTAGGGCAGTTATTCAAGGAATATTGTAATTATTTATTTTTTATTTTTTATAGAGACAGTCTCACTCTATCACCCTCGGTAGAGTGCTGTAGTGTCACAGCTCACAGCACCCTCCAACTCCTGGGCTTAGGTGATTCTCCTGCCTCAACCTCCCAAGTAGCTGGGACTACAAGTGCCTGCCACAGTGCCCAGCTAATTTTTGATGCAGTTGGGCCAAGGCCGGGTTTGAACCCGCCACCTTCAGTATATGGGGCCAGCGTCCTACTCAATGAGCCGCAGGTGCCGCCCTATTCAAGGAATATTGTAAAATTAAGGAAGCATGTTGTAACTGCCATGGTAACCACTAAAAATAAAAAGATATAGTTAAAAAGCTAATAATGAAAATAAAATGGAAAAATTTAATAATACTTGATTAATCCAGAGGAAAGATAGAGGAGGAACAAAGAACAGAATTAAAAGCTTCACTCCTGGGATGAATAAGAAACAAACAGCAGGACAGGAACCGCAAACCCAACCCTATTGGTCTTCATGTCAAATGCAAGAGCGCTAAACACTCCCAAGTTAAAGGCAAAAATTGTCAGGTTGTGGTTTTAAAAAAAAATCCAACTATATTCTATTTGACGTGTTTAATGACACAAAAAAAGCTGAAAAGTAAAGGATGAGAGAAGGTAAGTCATGCAGATGGTAAGTTCAGGTTGGCGTGGCTCCGTTAATACCTGCATCTGACCAGCAGACCTCAGGGCAAGGCAGTTGCCAGAGAGAGTGACAGAAAGGCCAGTCGCTAAAAGGCATGATTCTGTCTGCTCTTAATAGCCTAAAAATACATAAAAACATTTGAGAAAAGTAATAGTGAAATACACAGATTCTAAATAATAGCTGGATATTTTAACTGACCTCTTTCCATAATTGAAAAAATAATCTGTAAAAGCAAAGAGGGAATTTAGGGTGGTGCCTGTGGCTCAGTGGGTAGGACGCCAGCCCCATAAACTGAGGGTGGTGGGTTCAAACCTGGCCCCGGCCAAACTGCAACAAAAAAAATAGCTGGGGGTTGTGGCAGGTGCCTGTAGTCCCAGTTACTCAGGAGACTGAGGCAAAAGAATGGCTTAAGCCCAGGAGCTGGAGGTTGCTGTGAGCTGTGACAGCACCGCACTCTACCGAGGGCAGCATAGGGAGACTCTGTCTCTACTAAAAACAAAACAAAAGAGGGACTTTACCGTGCAGGTCTGTTCATGTACATTAAGTCTGAGAACATAGAGGACCATGGCACAGCTAGGAGGCTCACAGGAATGTACGAGTTACCCAGGGGGCACAGAAATTAGCAGATAGAGAATACAATGTGAGCGAGTGGGAAAACTGCCCCACAGCTCGGAGAAGGTGAGCGCTGGATCCCTCGTTACACCGTATGGGAAAGAGTCCAGGTGGGCTACAGGCCTACACATGAATGGAAGAGGAACCACGTCAATGAAAGCGACGGTAGCACACCCCTGTCAGACACACGTGGACGCGGGGGTCAGCCGTCTGCGGGAGCCCCAGGACCGCGGGCCGGCGGCTCTTCCCGGAGGGCCGCGTGAGGTGCCAGGCTCGAATTCTCAGCTCAAGGCCCTCTGCGAAGGGAAAGACTGCGTGTGTTTTTACTGAAAGAGCCCGCTCTGTCCCACTAGCTGTGAGGCTGCAGGGACTGAAAACCAGCCACACTTAATCTTGCTGGTTGCCGGATCATACCGACTTAAACTCACGTCCTCGCCAGGCCTCTTGTGTAAAAGAAAGTGGGCCCAGAGACAGCAGGGCTGGATTTGGGACGCGGAGCGAGCGGACTTGGGGGACCCGCGGCGCCCCCTGCTGGTCCAGGCCGCCGTCCTGCTCCGTCGGCCCTGCCGAAACCAGCTTGCCTGTGCAGTGCCCCCACTGTCCCCCCACAAAATCAGATTCCAGTGCGGAGCAGAGAAAGTCACACCCGGGAGAAGACACACCAAAATAAACTCTCGATTTATGTACCCTGGGGAGAAGCTGAGGAAGAGACTGTGTGACTCTGAGAATAAGAGTAAGGATTGAGAAACGCAGTGTGCGTGGGGTGGTGCTGCGGGGCAGGGGGCGGAGCGAGATGGGTGGGGCGGGGCAAGAGGCAGGGGGCGGAGCGAGATGGGAGGGGCGGGGCAAGAGGTAGGGGCGGAGCGAGATGGGAGGGGAGGGGCAAGAGGCAGGGGGCGGAGCGATGTGGGAGGGCGGGGCAAGAGGTGGGGGCGGAGCAGAACAGGGGGGTGGGGCAAGGGGTAAGGGTTTGGCCAGCAGGGGTGGGCAGGTCAAGGGGCGGGGTGGCGGGTGGAGGGGCGGGGTACTGGAGGGGCGGGACAGGAGCACACCTGCTGCAGGTTTGGGCTCAGCACTGCCTTGTGCAGGGGGACGTGATTCTGCTTGTGGGTTCAGATACTGAGTGAAATATGGCCTCAGTGGTGACCACAGTACAACACGTTGAGAATGAACATTCTTTGAAGTAATATAGAGAAATTCAAAGATTTGCAGACAGGAATTCTGTGTGGAGTTGAGTGCACTGTCCCAATCCAACAACCCCCTAAGTGTCCTGAGAGCAACTGAGAGCCCCTGTCAGGACCCTCTTTCACTAAGGCCTGAGAAGTGCATTTGTGGGGACCTGCCAGCTTTCACGGAAAGTGCTGTATGACTTTTCTGTAAGGGGGGACTGGGAAATGCTGTGTGTGGGAAGAGGCGTCAATGAGGCTTTCTTGCCCGAAGGCCAGCAGGCGCCACATTGTCCCGAGTGACCATGTTTAAGCCAGCAGGTGCTGCTTTATTACTGTAAGGTAAGTATCATTTTAGTGCTTGACTGGAGCCGCTGTTCTGGTCTATACAAGGCCTGAAACTTTGTGCCTGGAGGAAGCTTCTTACACCAGCCCACTGGCACCCACCAGCTGGATGAAGGCGGATGTCTCCATGCCGGTTCACCTGCCACAAGCTGAGTAAAGAGCATGTCACAGCTGCCTTCGGCTCCTCGGTTTTTCTTTGGTGACTGAATCTGGAGCAAACTTCTTTGGCTTCAACCCCAGCAGTACATTATGGTGAATAGTTTTTCCTATTTCAATGGCAACATCAGGATCTTGAGGTCGGTAACGGCTTAACAGCAGCATTGTATAGCAATTAACAGCTGGACACAGGTGCATAGTTACAACAGGAGGTCCCATGCAATCACAGTACCTGGGCCCACAGAAATCTCTGGTGCTGGATAGTTAACCCCCAGCCTCCTGGACAAAAATGATGTTCAAAAACCTAAGCGGGTCACACAGATACCAGGAGAACGGGAAGATGCTGTGAAAGCTGGCACAGCCACACCAGGACACAGCTGAGAACGCAGCCTGGCTCAGGACCAAGGCGGGGGGCACCAGTGTAGGCCCCACCATAGCGGGAGCCACCGAGAGGGGGTCACGTCGCCACACACAGACATGGAAGACTCCCACGAAGAAGAACTCTGTAATAATGTCGTGAAGGTGTTTCCAGAATCTCCGAGGCTCTCATTTACCAGGGTGACAACACACTGTAGAAAGGGGACTGGGAAGCCTTTTGGAATTCATCTGGGGACATCTCTGAACACAAATATCTGAGGTCTCGGGACACCCGTGTGGTGTGTGGGACGAAGTGTGTGCTATGGAACGAGCCACCCTGCAGTCACTGTCCCAGGGGACAGCTGGTCCCTCCGCCTTCTGTGGCCCGTGGGCGCCGGTTACTCTGTCAGGAAGGGCCAGGAGCCGGGTGGAGGCGAGTCCTCCCCCAGGAGCCTTAGGAGAAGCAGGAGCGCGAGTCTCACCTCTTCTTGCCTTGAGGTGACCTTTGGCCCCTGTAGTAGACGGGTCTTGGAGCGTAAGCCCGCGGCTGCAGCACAACAGGTAGCCAGGTGCCCAGGTGGCCCGCGTGTCTCCCTTTACTTATGTGAGTGGAGGGCCCTAGACGCAGTCTTTTCTGTGCCAGCAGCGGCACGGACTGTCTTTTCTCAGGTTCCGTTGACCTTGAGTCACCTCGGCACTGTGCAGGGCGGCATGCCGCCGATGGGACCTGCAGAGTGCGCGTCGACCCTGCCCGGTGCCCAGTAAGGCGCCGGAGGCCGGAGGGGGCGAGACGAGCCTGCAGCCCGGCCCCAGGTCGGCCGCGCGGGGGCGCAGCGCTGGGCAGGGCGCGTCGGGCCGGAGCGTGGGAGACGGCCGCACGGGGGCGCCCTGCGCCGGAGGACCGAGCCGAGGGCTTCGCGCCCCTCGGCACTTGGTGGGCTGCTTTAGACTTTGTCCCCTGCGTTCAGAGGTTGATCCACGTGCTTCTAGCTCCGAGGACAAGGTCCGCCCAGCTGCCCGGCTGCAGTGAGATTAGTTCTCCCCCCTGGACCTCCGGAGCTGACCCTGTGGGCTGCGTGGCCATCAGGATTCCGCGCCCTCTTCAGAACTAACCCTCTTTTGACTTGCTGCCGGCGCCCGGAGATGAAGCCAATGAACTGAAATGGTTTGTTCAAAAGGAGTCTCTGGCCAGGAGCTCGGGCCCTCGGAGCCACCGCAGGGCTCGCGCTCACACGCAGCACCTGTCGGGCGGAGTCCTAGGGATGGTTCCGAGGCCGGTGCGTCCGCCAGCCCACTCCTCCATCCGCTGCAAGTGTCCTGAGCACTCAGCTGGACACGGGCCGGTAAGGAATGGAAGCAAAGGGCACACTTGAAGATACACTTGATTTAATTCAGTGAACTTTAAAAAGACACCGCAACTTTTAAGTGAGCGCTCTTCGAAAGTAACCATTTAAAAGTACAATATATACGCATCAGGATTCGTAAGTTGCAAGCAATAGAGCCTGATTCTGACTTCCAAGGATGAACAGAAGCTGTCGGGCCTCTCGGAGGAGGCGTTCAGTGGTCCAAATGCGGTGACAGCGCGCCTGCGCCGCAGAGCACCGCCCTGGAGGCCCCAGAGGGAGGCCTGGTGCCCGTCATTTCACTAAGCCTTGTGGAG
Source organism: Arctocebus calabarensis (assembly GCA_963573935.1). Classification (NCBI taxonomy): domain Eukaryota; kingdom Metazoa; phylum Chordata; class Mammalia; order Primates; family Lorisidae; genus Arctocebus; species Arctocebus calabarensis. The sequence continues at coordinate 651 of CAUYON010195779.1, read as the reverse complement.
GGTGTGTGGGGCTGCTGGGCGTGCCCCCGTCAGGCTGTGCAAACACATCTGCAGTCTACACACACTCCTCAGTTTTGTATTATCGTACATATATTTTAAGAGTTTTGAATTTTTTCTCCAAACCTACACATCTCCCATAATAAATGTCTATTATTTGTGCTACTAATAGGAAAAAATAACAAGGAGCCCTCAGAGTGGGCATGCAGAAGGAGGTTCTGAAAACGTATCACCAGAAATAGCCCCAGGAGCAGCAAGATTCACCATTCAGAACGTGCTCCCTTTGAGTTACACAATTTAATCATAAAACCCAGTGTGAGGTAGGTCGATGAACATATTATTCCATTTCAAAGGAAAACAATTTCATGGAGTTATCTGTTGAGGCCTCAAAAACTTATGTGAACTATATTTAGCATTTGGGCAGGCTGTACAGGAAAATGACTCCTATGTTTGTTATTTTTGGTCCTAGCACATGTTGAGAAAGAATCTTTGGCAATGTAAGTCTTATTTCTTTCTTTCTTTTTTTTTAATAATTTTATTGAATCATAATTATGTACATTGGTGCAATCACAGGGCACGATTCATATACATTCAGAAATATTTTGATCGTACTGTTACAGATATCCTTCATGGCATTTCCTTGATCACTATATA
>CAUYON010195765.1:0-10814 GCA_963573935.1 Arctocebus calabarensis | reverse complement strand
TACATTTTTCTTTTTTTTTTTAATAATTTTATTAAATCTTAATTGTGTACATTAGTGCAATCATGGGGCACAATGTGCTGACTTCATATACAATCTGAAATATTTTGGTCAAACTGTTAAACATAGCCTTCATGGCATTTTCTTAATCACTATATGAAGACATTGATATTCTACATTAAATATGTTTCACCAGTACCCTTCTAAGATGCACCGTAGGTGTGATCCCACCAATTGCCCTCCCTCCACCAATCCTCCCCTCTCCCCTCCCCTCCCTTGCCCATTTCCCTATATTCTTGTGCTATAATTAAGTTTTAGCCTTCATATGAAAGCTATAAATCAGCTTCATATTTTTTTCTAGGATGAAGGGAGGAAGGGGAGTGCAAGGGGAAGGGAGGCGGGTGGGTTGGTAGAGGGAGGGTTAGTAGGGGGACCACACCTATGGAGCATATTGTAAGTACAAGTTGGATCTATTAGCTATAGAACACAAATGTCTTAATGTTGTAATTGGGTAAATGAGGTGAAGATTATGTTGATTAGTAGCAAGTAAGCACTCCAATTTGTACAAATAATCAACATATCGAATGCCATAATGGCATAAATGTATGTATGATCTATGTACAAATGACTTAATAAAAAAAAGAAATATAAATCAAAATAAGTCAATTTAAGGAGGTGGTTAATGTAGGGAGGTGGTCAGCTATGGAGGCTCTACCATACTGGCAACTTATCCTATATATTTTTATATTAAATGTCCATTTTTTAGAGGGGGGTTGTATAAAGTATTATCTGAATAAATACAATGCAAACTGTAGGAAAGGATGTATTTCAGATTTATCCTTAAAAGTAGCATTGTTTCCCAGTAATATCCTAGACTTAATTGGGCAGTGAGAACTTTCAAGTTATAATGTGCTTTTCTCCTCCTGTGTTTTCTGGTTTCTTTTTGGTTTTTTACTGTGAGTATTCCAAGATTGTATCTTGATTCAGACAAAAGGTTGACTAACTTCTGCCATGCTACAGCATCCATTGGAAGGCATGAATCTTTTCCCAAGCATCATATGGCATTGAACAGTCTTGGGATTTTCTGTTTGCATCTCTAGACTTCAATTCATAAGAATTCACCCTGCCCACCTTCTCTGTTTTATGATCCCTTCCTACACTAACAAAGCTTTAGTGCATTTTATATCATAGTCTATTGCTGTGGTGAAACTCACAGACCTAATCATTGTTTTTTATCCAAGTTGTGACTCATAGGTTTGTACCTAAGTCCTCTCTCTGTCTCCTATGCTAACTATTTAGTATAATGTTTATTTTTCACAAATTCCTACTTCTTTTTCATAATCAGAGTAAATAATATTAATACTGGCTACTCTTTTTGAAGCAATTAATAATTTATCATCATTTTTCCTTGGTGAAGAACAGAGAAATTTTAATAGGAATTTACATAAGAAATTTATCTTTGTGAATGCTGATTTGTGAATAAAAAATGGGTGCATAGGGTCAAATATGAAAAGATAAAATCAACGAAAAAAAGTGATCAAGTCCTAGTTTAAAAAGATGTATGATTAATAGGTTCTGATATACTCTTTCTCATATTCCCTTTAAAATATTCTAATATTCTAAAGTTACTAATTTTTTAATTATTAACTCTGTTACTCCAAATTAAAGGATGATCTTTGACCAGAATTAAAAAATATTTTCCTACAACTCAAGAGCAAAACCAAAACCTAATTATAAAATGGGCAAAAATATTGAACAGATATTTCTTTAAAGAAGACATACAAATGGTCACAAGGTGTATGAAAACAGGTTCATTATTGCTAATTATCAGTGTAATGCAGATCAAAACTATAATGAGATGTCACCTCACACCTGTTACAATTACTATTATCCAAAAAACACACAAAAATAACAGATATTGGTGAGAAAGTAGAGACAAGAGAATCCTTATAACACTGTTAAATGCAAATTGGTATAGCCACTATGGAAAGCAGTATGGATTTTTGGCAAAAAATTAAAAATAGACCTGCTATATGGTCCAACAATCCCACTTCTGTGTGTGTGTATGTATATATATATATATATATATATCTTAAAAAGTTGAAATCAGTATGTTAAAAAATATCTAGTCTCCAATCATCTTTCCAGGCTTATTTACAATAGCTATGACAACATATGAACAGATAAAGAAAATGTAGTATATACATATAATGGAACAGTTTCAGCCTTAAAAAAGAGAAAATCTTGCTATTTGCAAAAACAACAACATGGATAAACCTAGAAGACATTATGATAAGTAAAATAAGCCACAAGAAAGAAGGTGGTCACCTATACTATGAAACAGTCAAACTTACAAAGGAAGAGAGAGGAATGATGACTGCCAGGTTACTAGGGGCTAAAGAGAGTTTAACAGTGGGGAATTCATCAGAAGGTACAAAGTTTTGCTGATACAATAAAATAAAACAAATTTATCTTTAAAGATCTACTACTGTACAGTATAGTGCCTGTAGTTAGCGATATTGCATTGTATACTTAAAAATTAGCTAACGAGATGGATCTTTTGTGTGTTCTTATTACACATACAAATAACAATAAATAAAAAGCCAGGAGGAAACTTTTAGAAGTGATGGACAAGGTAGTGGGATAGATATTGGTAACAATTTCACAGGTGTATCCTGATCTATAAATTCATATATATTAAATATAGCCAGTTAATTATATATCAATCACATCTCAAGAAAGTAATTTTTTAAGAAAATATTTCATCAACTATAAATACGAGGCAGCAGGATTGTGGGCCACCTCTTCATAGCCATCTCAACATTTCCCATCAGAAAAAGACGGAAATCAGTGGAACACTATCTTAGAATTTTCTTGTCTGGGGAAGCATAGGAAGAACTGTTACTCTGTCTGCATTTGCAGTTCAAACATCAGAGCATGCAACTGCCCCAGCTGTGGTCACTGGTACCTTTTCTTCGCTATTGCTGTTTTCGTTAAGTTGTATGTTTTGTTATTCTCTGTTCCCTTGATTTTCAATATCCCTTCAGAAATGACATCTCCCAGAATACAGCAGGACAGCAGTAGGACATTACAGAGAACTTGAATATGAGCTCGGCAGTGTGCAGAAGACTGGCCTGACTATAGTTCAGAGAACAACAGAGAAAGGGAGCAAGGTGAGGTCAAAGGTGTAAGCAATGTGAAGAGTTTAGATTTTATTCCAGTGGCCAAATGTTGCCAAGGTAGGTATAGGCATGGGATTAATGCAAACTGGCTAATGCTTTTGGTTTCCACTCTGACTGCAGAATTGAAGATGATGCAAAAAGCACTGAAAGTGAAGATACGAATACCAGCTAGAAGGCACAATCACAACAATACCTTATGTAACAGTGCTTTCTTTTCTTGTGATAAGACATCCTGAGTAGGAGGTGGAGCTAAGCTCTACCAGAAATAGGGATGGAGCTGGGGAACCAGCCATCGAGTGTACAGTTTAGAGGGCAATTGAAGGGGTTGAGGTGGTGGTGGGGAAGACACAATTGGGATCGCGATATAGCAACTAACTGAGCCAGAACCTGAGTGGTCAAGCCCACCATCAGCAGGAGATATATATATATATATATGTACCTCTTGTTACATACCTTGTTATGTATATGTATAAAAAGTAATTATAATGTTTATATATAGCTACACAAAATGTTGATATACAAACAGAGGAAGACCCTGCCCAGGCATACAGTTAAAGTTGTACTCAGGTTCAATTTTATGAGTGTGTGACTTGTATAGTCATAAAAGATTCCATGCTTACAAGGGTTTGATTTAGTGCTATACTGTTGTAGTCTTGAGCTTCTTAATAATGTTTAAACTCAATGCTATCCAAGTTAATACAAAATATGTAAACGTCTCCATATTTTTATGACTGAATAGTATTCCATAGTATACACATACCACCATTTATTAATCCATTACTAGGTTGATGAGCATTTGAATTGAAACACATTCTTCTTAGTAAAGTATCACAAGAATGGAAAAGCAAGTATTCAATGTGCTCAGCACTAATATGAAGGCAGTAGATGATGTAACACATGCCCACACAAGAGAAAAACTCGATTCAATTCAAGATGTGGGGAGGGGGAAAGCAGGAGGAAAGCAAGCAGGGGGATTGAAATGTTCCTACTTCATAGGCACAATGTAAGGGTATATGGGACACCTCCTGGGTACAGGACACACTACACTGAGACTTTATACCTAAGAAACACAAACACTTTGACCTAATTTTCTGTACCCTCACATGAACTTGAAATTTAAAAAGGAAAATGATAATAATAATAATATTTTAACAAAGGGCTCCACACGTTTCCATTTGCACTTAGTCCTGAAAATAACAGTCCTTCTCAGGGATAGATATAGGAGAAAGTGACAAAGCAAATCCAATACTAATCTCTACCACCTGGAGACACACACATTCTACAATACGGCTTCTGGGACACAGCCTGTTCCTTGTTACAGTAAAAAGAAATCAAACTAACCCAATAATAAATGAGTCACTGGATAATGAAGGGAACAACAGACTGTGGGGGGAAAGGGAGATAAACAAGATGAAGAAGAAGGTAAGAAAAAAACATAGAAGTCTTTTTGACAGGCAGAATTTTAAAAAACCAGAAGAGAAGACTAAGAGGGAAAAGAACCTGAGAAAATTCTAGGCAAGTTAAGTTGACCTGGAATCAGTTAATCATGACAGTTATTCATCCACTTAATTGTGAGGCTTTTTAAATTTTTCGTTTTTGCAAATTTAAAACATTAGTCTCCCAAATTTTATTTGTCTAGGAAATATAGGATAATATTTTTAGATAAATGATTAAATCTGTTAAACAACCCTTTAAAGGCAATTAAGATAAAATGGTTATGAAACAATGTTAGCTTTTAATTAGGATAAAAAATTAATTCTTATTGATAATTTTTGCTGGCAAAATTTCAGACACTATATTAGGTGATGATCATATGCTTTGTGACAGGATTATGGTCTGAATCATAAACCATTGAAAAATAATATTAAAATTATCGGCTACTTAGAACATCATATTCATATTGCATTCAAATTTCACATCTGTGAAATGATCTAGCATATCAAGTCTAAATGTTACTAAATCACATACTCTATCACTCATTCTCTTAGGAGGTCTCTCATTTGTTCATTCAAAGGAAGTTTATCATATGCCTACTATGTGCCGGATATTGTGTCTCCCTTGTTTTCTTGAGGGCTGTTAGTATAAGCAAAATGCCTCAACAAATAGTTGATGGCAGACAAAATTATTATTGCTATGGCTTTCATTTTATTATAAAAGATAAGTTCCACTAGATTAACAATATCAGGAAAAGCTCTTCAGGTCTTAATTTGGAAGGTGTAAACAGGCCGGGGATATGCTGATTAGAAGTCTATAATAAAACAATGTGCTTCTTTCCGCACAATACTCTGACATAACAGACTATCAGTAAAAAACTCCTTTGGGGAAAATGGTTCTACAAATATAGTGTAGAGGAGGGAAATGTGGTTGTTAGAATAGATTTGGAGACATATACAAAGGGACAAAACTCTTTGAAAAATATGCTGATAGTCATTGAGTAGCACAAAATAAAAGTATTCTGTAAATAGAGAAGGCGCCTGAACTGACAGGCAGTGAAATAAATTTACTTCTCAATCACCTTTGACTGGTGTATGCTGAAGATCCACTTAGGGCCCATTTTATAAGCTTTCTTGGTAGCGAAAACATAAGCCATTCAGCTCTTTATCCCTTTGCCAAACTCCATAAAATATTGTTCACTGTTCCTAACATACCCCAATGAATATTCAAAACAAAAGATTGGGCTAAGAGGAAGCTATATATACACAGAAAACCCCCTATTTATGCTATCACGATTTTGCATTTTCTCATTTTCCGAGCCATGAAGTTGTCTATGTTGCTAATGTACAGATTTTCTGCCATTTGCTATCATTTCTCAGAAACTGTTAAAACATAATCCCATGTTTGCTGTGAAATTAGCCTTGAAAAGAAAGCTGCTGAAAAGTACATAGCACCTTCTTTAGTAGCACACACCTCCTCAATCCCTACCGCCTTCTTATACAAATAGAAAAATATTACATGAATCTAGTCAGTGAACAAACAGACATTATTAAACACTCACACTGTGCCAAGCACCGTGCTAGCAACTGAGATGCAAAGATGATCCAGAGGAGGTAAGAACATGCTGCCTGAAGAAGGTTCCTGAAGGAGAATGGCCCTGTGTGAGGTTGGGAGAGACCCACACTCACTGCTGTGTGGACACGAGACTGGAAGGCACAGGGGAGGCAGCTCAGGGAGGGAGTCCAGGGTGGGGGTGATGGGTCCTCTGAGGAGGCTCCTGGCATGGTGCAGAGTCTGAAAGTGACTTGGGCCAGAGCAGTATCACCGAGGATTCTGAGAAGTAGTTTGCGATATATTTTAAAAGGTATATTTTAAAGATGGGATCAATGTGAGAAAGGAACCCAGGACAATAATAGGGAGTCTTTGGTCTGTCTGAGGATGTATGGCAATGCCGTCGACTGAGACGGGGAGCTTTAGAACAGGGAGGTGTGAGGGAGGGATTAATAGATGAAGAGGCTGGACGCCTTAAGTTTGAGACGTCTGTTAGACGTCCAAGTGGAGGTGATGGGTAGGTGATGAGAAGTTGGAGGTGGACATTAGCTTTAAATACGATGTCTGACAAATAAGTTCAAGAACTCATCCCAGGAAAAGTGCTACATACCTCCTTGCTGCATATCACTACAGTGGTCACCTTCAAAGTATTCCCCTCAGCCATCTGATGACCATAGTGATGTTCAGTCATGAGGTATGTAGCACCGTTTCTAGGATGAGTTCATGAACTTAATTGTCCTCCCTGGCATCATCAGCACATAAACAGTATTTAAAGCCAAGATACAGGATGAGAACATTGAGGGGGCAATTTGCATATAGAAGGCAGGCAGTAAAGCAGGCCATGCCCTTCCCTGGGGTAACTTGTTCACACCCCACATTCTCTGCTCCCTCCTGCAGTTCTGTGATTATGACTACTGGTCTCTTTCTGGAACTCCCAAAGGTCCAATTGTCTTTTGGCAGGGACATTGCCAGCACCACACTAGTTTCAGAGCATGGGCTGTTGTGCCTCCCTCCCTTTGCTGTCTTTTCTGAGCATGCATGTGCCCCCCGACCACCATGCCCATCCCCAGCCTTACTTCATTCTCTGAACCTAAGGCACTGGTAATGAAAAGGGGTATGTTAAGAAAATTGATGGAAATAGGTGCAATCATAAAGAAATTAAGTTACAGAGAAGGGACCCTTCAAAATCAGTATTCAATGTCATGGCTTGCAGAGTACCTGAACCCAACTGAGCCTCCTGAGGACCCTTGTTCTCTGCTGGCTGCTTCAGGCCCAGATGCCATTCCTCAGTCCTTTCTCCTTCTCTTCCCAGCTCCTCCCACCTTGTTCCTTCTCTATTCCCAAGAAGGTTACTTCTAATTTGAAATTTTATCACAGTTTAACTCTGATTTTTCTAAACTCTCCTATTCCACACTTGGCATATTCTTAGTACATTCAAAATTTCCAGTAAAATACTTTTCCAAACAAAAGGGCAGTTTTCTTCTTAAGGTAAAATCTGCCAGCTCCAAGAATGTGAAAAATACTTTAGCTTTTTCTTTTAGATGGTATTTTTAAATTTTCATTGTCTAATTACATTCATATTACATATGAATTGCATATCATGATCCTAACCTTATTCATAGTTAGCTCCAGTTCTTGAAAGAGTTCTTCCAATTGCCTGGCATAAGTTAAATTTAGAAAAAAAGAAATTGTTCTATTTAATTGACAACAAGACAATTATTGTATATGCCAGAAAAAGCATATAATATTAATTCTATTTATTTTTCAGTTTATATTTTCCTTCAATTATTATTATTGTTAATACTTTCTTCTTTTCAATACATATGTGAGGTAGAGATAATTGACCAAGCTATAGAATAGGAAATCTTTGAGAAGACAGCAAAAGAACGTTGGAAGTAGCCTAGCTGTGGTACACAGGCAGATTTATGTCTAATCTCAGCTCTGCTGTTCCAAACGGTGGAGCCCTGAGATGTTCATCCTGTTGATCCTCAGTTCTTCATTTGCAAAATAGTGACCATGGCCTTGGAGGGTTGGTCTGAGAGTGATGAAAATAATTTGTGAATATCTGCTGCAAAATGGGCCCTGAAGCCTGGTTATTATTTGGGATCTCCACTCTGCCTTTTTGCTGGGACAACAGACTATGTTCTAGCCACTGGACTAGTACAGCAGAGCCAGGAGACCTTTTACAAAAACCCTGTCCTTGGAAAATGCCGGGGAATATTCCCTAGGTTGCCCATCTCACTTGTTAGCTATTGTATTTGACTGCCATCTGCCATGTCACAGTCGCAGGACTCCCACTCTTGGCAGGCAGCCCCACTCTGTCAGCAATTGCTGACAGGTGAGACCCACTGGCCCAAGATCAGAAAGCTTGCTTGCATTGCAAAGGACCCACCTCACTTGTCAGCTGTCATAGACACCCTTTTTGCATTGCTCCACTCCAGGAAAGGTGATATCTCATCCGGAGGAATAGCAGTCTGAAGTTATGAAGTACAGATGAAGTGACGGCTATGTGTTTATTACACAAGTGTGGTGCTTCTTAGAACTGGTTTACTTTCCATCAGTGCTTTTAGAAATGACTTTTTTCATGGTACTTTAGAGTCACACTTGTAATTTGTGAGCCTGACTGTCCAGCTGAAAAGGTGTGGTTTGTTGCGAAAAAGATTCCAAATTCATCAGCAGGCCCCACCTGTCAGGTGACAGGCCAGGCTCAGAGTACCGCTGCCTTAGTAACCTGGTGAACACCACCTGGCAGCTGGGATCCCAGCCAACTCTACTGGATTCAGAGACCTAGTTTTAACCATGAAATATTGAACTGCAGAAAAATCAGTGGTGTTCCCTGAGCATCCAATTGTAAAAGAGCATCTTTAAAGTACAGTAAATAATGCTAAAAAACCACAACCCAGCCCATCATCACCCACACGCAGAAGCATGATCTTAATTCTGCTGAGATTATAGACTGCAAGAAATACAATTGCATCTCTTCTGTTACTGAGATGCAAACACACACATAGAAACAAACACACGTGCACGTACACACATGTATAAATACACAGAAACACAAATTATTTTTTGTTTGGGTCAAAAAAAATCTACTTTCACAGAAAAGTGTAACTATAATCCAGATACCAGCTACATAAGATGAGAATTTAACTTCTAACCTAAAATTATGAATAAAAATAATAATATAATAAATAATAGAAACTGAAAAATAATGAATAAAAATTATGAATAAAATTAATATTATAAAATATTGGATTAATACAGTCTGAATAATAAAAACAGGAAAAGGAGCAACAAAGTGGCAATTTTAAGTTATGCAATTTTGATTATGACATTAATTCATGCCTAGAAATTCAAAAATTATGATAATATAAAATTTTGTAAGGCAGCATTTAAGTTTCCTGTTCCCGCATCCTCTCCCAGAGCGACCTGTGACATTGCTAATGCATGTTTACTCACTGCCGTCCTGCTCACTGAGATCGAATCTCCACCACTGCTTGGCATTTTGTCTAGTTCATCACAGCTTCTCCAGTATGCCAAGCACAAGTAGTCATCCAAGACATTTGTGGAGTGACTGAATATTTACACCCCTTCATTGAAAGTCAGTTTTCCTTTGGCACCGGCCCATCTAGAACCTGAAACATAGGCCTCTTCTCAGTCAAGAACGCTAACTGCCTGTACTTTAGTCTCATTAGTAAACTCCATCTTGGGGTGGCTGCCATCCAGTTCCCATCAAAAAGACAGCTGAGATAGTTCATATTTGAAAAAAACAGGATCTAAGGCAGTCTTTCCTCACTTAAATTATGCTATAGGCTAGCAAATTTTCAACATTTTTTTTACAACAGCCACAACAACTTAGGGAATAAGAAGTGAAGTGACCAAGTTACTGAGGAGGGTGTTTAGGGGAGAAGTGGACCAGTAAGTGGTGATGGCATCTTTGCTAGAGTTGGGACTGTGATTGGGAAATAGATGTTAGCATGCTGTTCTTAACTATAAACCGCTAAATTCTACCTAAGTTGTAACATGTATCACAGATAATTTAGAAATAAATGGAATATGTGAACGTATTCATTTTAATATAAATTTAAGAAGAGTAGCATTCAATGTCGTCACTCTTACACAGATTTTTTTAAGTTCTTTCTTGCATGGCGGAGAAAGGCAGGACACTTCACCAACACCCCTACATAAGCAATTCTACCTCCATGAAGGTGCATTTCACTTGTCAAAGTCATCCTTCATGTTCACTATGACAAAAAGTGGTGAAAAGTTCTGGGCCAAGAAAATATTTTCCATTTTATTCCCTGAGCTATTTACCTTCATTAAACTAGGACATCCGCTGGAAATGATATGCAGTACATTGGTTTTCTTTGGTGAAATCTTTTTGCTTTCTTACGAAGTAATAAAAATATTGTTGCTTTTAAAAATACATTCAATTTTGGCTCGGTGTCTGTGGCTCAGCAGGCTAAGGCGCCAGCCACGTACACCTGAGCAGGCGGGTTCAAATCCAGTCCCAGGGCCCACCAAACAACAATGATGGTTGCAACCAAAAAATGGCCGGGCGTTGTGGTGGGCGCCTGTAGTCCCAGCTACTTGGGAGGCAGAGGCAGGAGACTCGCTTGAGTCCAGGAATTGGAGGTTGCTGTGAGCTGT
>CAUYON010195764.1:0-23260 GCA_963573935.1 Arctocebus calabarensis | reverse complement strand
CCAGCCACGTACACTTGAGCTGGCGGGTTCGAATCCAGCCCAGGCCCGCCAAACAACAATCACGGCTGCAACCAAAAAATGGCCAGGCGTTGTGGTGGGCGCCTATAGTCCCAGCTACTTGGGAGGCAGAGGCCAGAGACTCGCTTGAGCCCAGGAATTGGAGGTTGCTGTGAGCTGTGATGCCACGGCACTCTATCCAGGGTGACAGCTTGAGGCTCTGTCTCAAAAAAAAAAAAAAATAAAATGTTAAAGATAAAAAAAAATAATAAAAAATAAAAAAATACATAACCAGCTGGGCACCTGGTCTGGTGGTACAGGCCTGTAGTCTCAGCTACTCAAGAGGCTAAGGGGGGATGATTGCTTGAATCCAGGAGTTCTGTTCCACCCTGGGAAACATAGACTTTGTTAAAAAAAAAAAAAAAAAAAAAGGGCTTGTGTCCTGTAGCACAGTGGTTATGGCGCCAGCCACATACACCTAGGGTGGTAGGTTCGAACCCGGCGTGGGCCAGCTAAAAACAACAATGACAAGTGCAACAAAAAAATAGCCAGGCATTATGGCAGGGGCCTGTAGTCCCAGCTACTTGGGAGATTGAGGCAAGAGAATCGTTTAAGCCCAAGAGTTTGAGGTTGCTGTGAGCTGGCATGCAATGGCACTCTAACAAGTGTGACATAGGGAGACTCTATCTCAACAAACAAAAAAAAAAAGAAAGAAAAAAGTCTGGCCTGTGTCTTGCACCTATAATCCTAACACTCTGGGAGCCCAAGCTGGGAGGATTGCTTGAGTTTAGGAGTTTGAGACTAGCCTGAGCAAGATCAAGACTCTTTCCTACCATAAATGTATGAGGCATTGTGCTGGGTGCCTATAGCTACTCAGGAAGCCGAGGCAGGAGGATCACTTGAATCCAGGAGTTTGAGAAGGTTGTGAGCTAGGCTGATGCCACAGCACTATAGTTTAAGCAACAGCATTGGACTTTGTCTTAAAAAAAGAGAAGTAGAATCCTGTAGTATGTATTCATATCTAATTCATTCAACATGTTTTAAGGACTCGTCCATGATTCAGTAGTTTCTTCTTTTCTGTTTTTGTGATTATAATAATCTGTTTTAGAAATCATTTTATATTAATGATATATTAGTATTTTTGATTACTTTTATAACTATGTATATGTTTTAAGTAAAAGTAAATACTAATGCCCTCCTTTATGTATTTCCTTTAATAGGTTTGATACTAACATACTGTCAAAATTTTCCTCTTACCTGGTGGATCAACATTTGCATCTTAGTCCATTAATGGGAAAAATAGCAAATATTGTACAAAAGAACCTGGAAACCATACAGGACTTAAGGTAAATTTATTTAGGGGCCTTGTATTAAGGCGGGAAGATCCAGAGCTTTCGATGTAGACACAGATTTGCCACTCATAGTTACATGACTTACGCTCGTGTACTTAATCTTTTAGAAGTTAATTATCTTCACCTAAAAATAGGAATAGTAATAGCTGCTTTGCAATGTTACTCTGGGGCTTACACATATGGTACATAAAGTATAATATAATATTGTTGAGATCTGTGAAGGGTCTCAAAATTTGACCTCATTTGCAAGATCTTCCATTTACTTGGTTAAATTTATTTGTAGTTATTATTATTATTATTTCTGTAGCTATTGTAAATGGGATTGAGTTCTTGATTTAGTTCTCAACTTGGTCGTTCTTTTTTTTTTTTTTTTTTGAGGCAGAGTTTCACTATGTTGCCCTCAGTAGAGTGCCAGGGTATTATAGCTCACAGCAACCTCCAGCTCTTAGGCTTAAGTGATTCTCTTGCCTTAGCCTCTCAGCAGCTGGGACTACAGGTGCCTGCCACAATGCCTGGCTATTTTTTTTTTTTTTTTGTAGTTGTTATTATTGTTGTTTGGCAGGCCCAGGCTGGGGTCGAACCCATCAGCCCTACCTGCTGAGCTACAGGCGCCGAGCCTCAGCTTGGTCATTCTTGATATATAGAAATTATCAATTATCAATTATCGATTTTATAACCTGAGACTTTGCTGAATTCATGTATCAAATCTAGGAGTCTTTTAGGAGTCTTTAGTAGTTTTCTAGGTATATTATCATTGGCAAGCAGATATTTTGATTTCATCTTTTCCAATATATATGCCCTTTATCTTTTTTTCTTGCCTGATTTATCTGGCTAGGACTTCCAGTACAATGTTGAATGGAAGTGGTGAAAGTTGGCATACTTGTCTTATTCTAATTCCTGGGGGAATGCTTTCAACTTTTCCCCATTTAGTGTGACGTTAGCTGTGGGTTTGTCCCATATGGCTTTTATTATTTTGAGATGTGTTATTTCTATGGCACGTTTTTTGCAGGTGTTTTGTTTTTTTTTGCAGTTTTTGGCAGTGGCTGGGTTTAAACCCCCTACCTCCGGCATATGGGGCTGATGCCCCACTCCTTTGAGCCACAGATGCCGCCCATTTTTTGCAGATTTTTATCATGGTGGATTTTTTCACATCTCTTTTTTGCATCTTTTGGGAAGATCACATTGGCTTTTTAAAAAATTCTCTTTATGTAGTAAACATTTATTGATTGGCATATGTTGAACTATCCTTTCATCCCTGGGCTAGAAGGACATTTATCATGGTAAACTTTTCTTTTGATGTACTATAGGATTTGGTTTGCTAGTGTGTTAAGGATATTTGCATCTGTGCTAGTTATTCTATATATTGGTCTGTAGTTTTCTTTTTTTGTTGCCTCATTTATTGGTGTTGGTATCAGGGTGACAATGGCTTCATAGAATGAGTTAAGGAGGAATCCCTCCTTGATCTTTTTTCTTTTTTTTTTGTAGAAACAGAGTCTTACTTTATCGCCCTTGGTAGAGTGCTGTGGCATCGCACAGCTCACAGCAACCTCCAACTCCTGGGCTTAGATGATTCTCTTGCCTCAGCCTCCAAAATAGCTGGGACTACAGGCGCCCACCACAATGCCCGGCTATTTTTCTGTTTTTGCAGTTTGGCTGAGGCCGGGTTTGACGCCACCTTCGGTATATGGGGTCAGCGCCCTGCTTGATGAGCCATAGCCGCCGCCCTCCTTCTTGATCTTTTGTAACAGTTTCAGTAGGATTGACACCAGTTCTTTGTTCATCTGGTAGAATTTGGCTGTGAATCCACCTAGTCCTTAACCTTTTTTGTTGTTTTGGGGAGTTTTTTTTTTTTTTTTGAGACAGAGCCTCAAGTTGTCACCTTGGGTAGAGTGTTGTGGCATCGCAGCTCACAGCAACCTCCAATTCCTGGGCTCAAGCGATTCTTCTGCCTCTGCCTCCCAAGTAGCTGGGACTACAGGCACCCGCCACAACACCCAGCTATTTTTTGGTTGCAGCCGTCATTGTTGTTTGGCGACCCGGGCTGGATTCAATGTACATGCCGCCAAACAACAATGCCAGCTGCAGGTGTACGTGGCCAGCGCCTTAGCCCGTTGAACAACAAGCCCCAAGGCTTTTTCTGTATATTTTTTAAATACAATTTTGCCATACATTCATTTTTTTTTTCATTTTTCTTTTTTTTGAGACAGAATCTCACTCTGTCACCCTGGGTTGGGTGCTGTGGCATTATAGCTCATAGCAACCTTCAAATTCTTGGCCTTGAGCAATTCTCTTGCCTCAGCCTGCTGAGTAGTTGTGACTATAGTTGCCCACCCCAATGCCTGGCTAGTTTTCTATTTTTAAAGTCCCCTGTTTTCATGGTGTTATAGGAGATCATATTGCTCAGACTAAGTAAGGTCTGTTTCAAGAGTCTTGGGGCATTTAAATTTGGTGCATAAATATTTAGAATTGAAATTGTATTTTTCACTTGACCAATATGAAGTGACCATCGTTTTTTTTTTTTTTACTTTAGTTGCTTTAAATCCACATGTATCTGAAAATAAGATTGCAACCTCTCTTTTTTTCTGAATTGTTTTCCTGAAAAATTGGCTTCTAACCCTTAACTCTGAGTTTTAATTTGTCTTTTGATGTGAGGTGTGTTTCCTGCAAGACAGCAAATACATGGCTTGTGTTTTTTAATCCAGTTAGCCAATCTGTTCCTCTTCAGTGGGGAATTCAAGCCATTGACATTTATTGAGATAATTGATAAATGTGGTAGTGTTCTATTCATCTTATTTTGTGAAAGTCCGTTGCTTAGTTTTGTCTTTTGCATCATTGTGGAAGCTAGTTTTTATCCTTTAATTTCTGCGTGTTTATTTTGCTGAAGGTCCATTGTGATGGTTAGTGTGTAGAACAGGTTGAAGTATTTACTGTAGAGCTGGTCTTGTTTTGGTAAATTTCCTCAGGTAGGGTTAGGGTTAGGGTTGGGGTATCAGTAAAAGATTTTATTTCTGTCAATTTTAAAGCTTGGCTTAGTGGGCTCGGCACCTGTGGCTCAATGGGCTAAGGCGCCAGCCACGTACACATTAGCTGGCGGGTTCGAATCCAGCCCAGGCCCGCCAAACAACAATGACGGCTGCAACCAAACAATGGCTGGGCGTTGTGGCGGGCGTTGTGGCCGGGCGTTGTGGCGAGTGCCGTGGCATCACAACTCATGGCAACCTCTGACTCCTGGGCTTAGACAATTTTCTTGCCTCAACTTCCCCAGTAGCTGGGACTACCGGCACCTGCCATAATGCTAGCTATTTTTTGTTGCAGTTTGGCTGGGGCCAGTTTTGAACCTCGACCCTTGGTATATGGGGCCAGTGCCCCATCCACTGAGCAACAGGCGCTACCCTTTTTTTCTTTTTTTTAGAGACAGAGTCTCACTTTTGCCCTTGGTAGAGTGTTGTGGCAACCTCCAGCTCTAGGGCTTAGGCGATTCTCTTGCCTCTCAAGTAGCTGGAACTACAGGCACCTACAACAATGCCCAGCTTTTTTTTTTGTTGCAGTTTAGTTGGGGCCAGGTTCAAACCTGCCACCCTTGGTATATGGGGCCAGCACCCTACTCAGTGAGCCACAGGTGCTGCCCAGGATCATGATTTTTTTTTTTCCCCGGAGACAGAGCCTCAAGCTATCGCCCTGGGTAGAGTGCATCATAGCTCATAGCAACCTCCAACTCCTGGGCTCAAGCAATTCTCTTGCCTCAGCCTCCCAAGTAGCTGGGACCTACAGGCACCCACCGCAACGCCTGGCTATTTTTTTGGTTGCAGCCGTCATTGTTGTTTGGTGGGCCCGGGCCAAATTCAAACCCGCCAGCTCAGGTGTATGTGGCTAGCGCCTTAGCCAGTTGAGCCACAGATGCCGAGCCCTGGATCATGTTTTTTGTTTTTTTTTTTCCTGGATCATGTTTTTTAAAATCTATTCTGCCTTTGTATCTTTTAAGTGGAATAGTTAATCCATTTACGTGCACAGTTAATAGTGATATGTGAGGCTTTGTTCTTGCTAAACTATTAGTTGATTTATAGTCATTTTATAAGTTATTTATTTCTTTTTTTGTTTTTGTGGCTTGCCGAACTTTTCTTATGTTGCCATTTAATTCCTTTTTCTTTCTCCCTCATTGATTGTTTTACACATATATGTATAACACCTGTAAAATTTTATATTTTCATGTTTTTGTGATGGTGAAAATTAACCTTTCATTTCCACTTTATTTATTTATTTATTTTTGTTTTTTTTTGAGACAGAGCCTCAAGCTGTCACCCTGGACAGAGTGGTATAGCATCACAGCTCACAGCAACCTCCAATTCCTGGGCTCAAGTGAGTCGCCTGCCTCTGCCTCCCAAGTAGCTGGGACTACAGGCGCCCGCCACAACGCCCAGCCATTTTTTGGTTGCAGCCGTCATTGTTGTTTGGCGGGCCCGGGCTAGATTCGAACCTGCCAGCTCAGGTGTACATGGCTGGCGCCTTAGCCCGCTGAGCCACAGGCGCCGAGCCTCCACTTTATTTTTTTTTAGACAGAGTTTCAAGCTGTCGCCCTGGGTAGAGTGCTGTAGCATCATAGCTCACAGCAACCTCCAACTCTTGGCTCAAGCGATCCTCATGCCTTAGTTTTTCTGTTTTTATTTATTTATTAATTTAATTTGTTTTGTTTTTTTGTAGAGACAGAGTCTCACTTTATCGCCCTGGGTAGAGTGCCGTGGTGTCACACTGCTCACAGCAACCTCCAGCTCTTGGGCTTAAGCGATTCTCTTGCCTCAGCCTCCCGAGTAACTGGGACTACAGGCGCCCGGCTATTTTTTTGTTTTGCAGTTCGGCCGAGGCCGGGCTTGAACCCCCCACCTTCGGTATATGGGGCCGGCGCCCTACTCGCTGAGCCACAGGAGCCGCCCCAAATTGACAGAATTTTTGAAAAATTACTTTACTCAAATGGGATAGATATTTGGGTATACTACTTGTGATACTGTAAATAGTGCTTTGTGTTTGGGGAGTTATTTAAAGTGTAACCCAAAGCTGTGATATGTATACTTCATACTTTAACACAGTAATTCCACTCACAAAAAACGTGTGCTAAGGAGATAGATGCCTGCAACATTTATTATTAGGATGTTAACCATAGAATTTTTTTTTTCCGAGATAGTCTTACTTTGTTGCCCTCGGTAAAGTGCTGTTCTGTCATAGACACAGCAGCCTCAAACTCCTGGGCTCAAGCAATCCTCTTGCTTCAGTCTCCCAAGTAGCTGGGACTACTGGTGCCCGCCCGCCACAAAACCTGACTATTTTTTACAGACTGGGTCTAGCGCTGGCTCTGGCTCAGGCTCAGGCTGGTCTCAAACTTGTGAGCTCAGGCAATGCACCTGCCTCAGCCTCCCAAGTGCTAGGATTATAGGCGTGAGCTACTGTGCCCAGCCCATGGAATTTTTTTTTTTCTTTTTGTAGAGATAGTTCTTGGGCTTAGGCTATTCTCTTGCCTCAGCTTTTGAGTAGCTGGGACTACAGGCACCCACCACAATGCCCGGCTATTTTTTTTTTTTTTTTGCAGTTCATCCAGGGCTGGGTTTGAACCCCCCACCCTGGGTATATGGGGCCAGTGCCCTACTCCCTGAGTCACAGGTGCCACCCCATGGAATTATTTATTTATTTATTTATTTATTTTGAGACAGCCTCAAGCTGTCACCCTGGATAGAGTGTGGTGGATTCACAGCTAACAGCAAAATCAAATTTATGGGCTCAAGCGAGTCTCCTGCCTCCGCCTCCCAAGGAGCTGCCACTACAGGCGGCCGCCACAACGCCCGGCCATTTTTTTTTTTTTTTTTTTTTTTGCTTGCAGCCATCATTGTTGTTTGGCAGCCCAGGCTGGATTCGAACCCGCCAGCTCAGGTGTATGTGCTGGAGCCTTAGCCCGTTGAGCCACAGGCGCCGAGCCACAATTAACAATCTTGCTCTTAAAGACTGTCCCTTGAAAATATCTGGGCTCGGCACCAGCCATGTACACCTGAGCTTGTGGGTTTGAATCCAGCCCGAGCCTGCCAAACAAGAATGACGGCTGCAATCAAAAAATGGTCGGGCGTTGTGGCGTGCGCCTATAGTCCCAGCTACTTGGGAGGCAGAGGCAAGAGACTCGCTTGAGCCCAGGAATTGGAGGTTGCTGTGAGCTGTGATGTCACGGCACTCTGTCCAGGGTGGCAACTTGAGGCTCTGTCCCCAAAAAAGAAAAAGAAAAGAAAAAATATATATGTATCTGCAGTGAATAAAGGTGGGAAATAAAAGGACACTAAGATGTCAGATAAGTGGAATACAATACAAATTATCAAAAAAATGTAGTAAAGTTGGTGATGATGGGTGACCAGAGAACATGGATAATTTTTATTTTTTTTTTTTCCTAGTCAAGTGCAGTAGTGAGAAGGGGGAAAGATTAGAACAAGGAGTTCATTCTGTAACTGACTGAACAATCAAGTGAGATAACTCACTACCTTTGGACCAGCCAATGTTTTTTTTTAGTTTTGCTTGATGTTTAGTGTGCTTACAATTTTCTGTATTCTGACTTTTTCACAATGTGCACTATTGATAATGGTCAGAAAAGAAAAAAAGATTATTTTGCTTTTAAAGTCTAGTAAAATTTTGGAGTATCCTGTTTCTGAGCTCTCTATTCTGTTACACTGACATACTTTGTTCAGTTAATCAATCAAATGTAATAATAATGTGCTATGCTAATACAAAAGGAACCCTCACTTGTTTGGGGCTCCACTTACAAAGGCTTTCTGAACTAGTAATTTGTGTTTTATAATTCTTAAAAAATGTCATGACTTTTGTAAGCAAATCACAATTTTTTTTTTTTTTTTTTAAGAGACAGAGTCTCACCTTATTGCCCTCGGTAGAGTGCACTAGAGTCACAGGTAACAGCAACCTCCCAACTCCAGGGCTTAGGCGATTCTCTTGCCTTAGCCTCCACAGTAGCTGGGACTACAGGTGCCCGCCTGAACGCCCAGCTATATTTTTTGTTGCAGTTTGGCTGGGGCGGGTTCTAACCCACCACCCTTGGTATATGGGGCTGGCGCCCTACCCACTGAGCCACAGGCACCGCCCATACAACGTATTCTTATTTTTGCTGTTTTCACTTGTTTGATTTCATATTCAGATCAAATTTACTTGTTTTATCTGCCTTAGTCATATAATTAAGTCTCTAAATTTAGATGTCTGCCCTTTGTTTTATAAACCTGTCACCTTTTATGAGGAATCAGTTTCATTAGATTTTATTTACTTTTCTTGTATTCCCTTTGGGTCCAGTATTTGCTATACCCATGAAGTAGCTAATAGTAGTAGGGCTCTCCCATGCTTATGTTAGCTTCCCTACAATTTTGTGTGGAATGTGATTAGGCTGAATAGAGTAATCTTAGTAGAAATTGGAATGGTAGGCAACGACTTAAGGTGGTGGTCACTGGCCATTCAATTGCTCTAATACCAGTTGGGAAAAGAAAAGATGAATTTTCTGTCCTTGACACTCTGAAAAATACCTTGAACTTTTAGAGACTTGTAAGGAAATGTGTTTTAAGATGGACTTGTGAGTTCCTATGGCAAAAAAAAGGATAGGTCAATGTGGAGTTTAGCAGGAGGATTTGTTTTTAGAGTTAAGAACTATTCTGTCTTCCAAAAGGAGAAAATTGCAAAAAGGGAAAATGCAAGGAAGGGAAAGAGAAGAAAAGAAGTAAAGAGAGGTGAAGCTACTTAAAAAAGAATGAGTAATAGGATTTTAGTAAATTGTTGAGTTAATTTCAGCAAAGATATAAATTTTGAATGTGCATTTTGTGGGGAAATTGGGAAGTTGAAAATTGTTTTATGAGCATTTGTTCATTTTGGTAATGAAAACCAAAATTTAAAGGGCTTACAAAAATTGTTCTCTTGGCTCGGCACCTTTAGCACAGTGCTTATGGCACCAGCCACATACACCCAGGCTGGAGGGTTCAAACCCGGCCTGGGCCAGCTAAACAACAGTGACAACTGCAACAAAAAATAAAAATAGCTGGGCATTGTGGCAGGTGCCTGTAGTCCCAGTTACTTGGGAGGCTGAGGCAAGAGAATCACTTGAGTCCAAGAGTTTGAGGTTGCTGTGAGCTGTGATACCACAACACTCTACCAAGGGCAACAAAGTGAGACTATGTCGTTAAAAAAAAAAAAAAAAAGAAAATTGTTCTCTTATAGTTTCTATTCAATGAAAATATTCCCAAGAATATTGTTTTTGTTGCCAAATTTGTAGTTGATTTGCTCATGGCGTGTTTTTGTGCCCGAAGTATATAACTTTTAGGGAATTATTTTTTGGTTTTGTTTTCATCAAATGGATGGTTTTTCAAACTCCCATTGGGCTCAAGCAGTTCTCTTGCCTCAGTCTCCTGAGTAGCTGGGACTACAGGTGCCTGCCACAACGCCTGCCTATTTTTTCTTGCAGTTGTCGTTTAGCTGGTTCGGGCGGGGTTGGAGTCTGGGTGTATGTGGCTGGCACGGTAACCACTGTGCTATGGGTGCTGAGCCTGTTCTGTGGAGTCTTCCCCCCCACCCCATCTATATATGATACAGTATCCCTTGAGTTGCATCTCTTGAATCTAATCTAGAATAAGTCTGCTTGATACATTTGAAAGTTAAAATAAATAGTTAATTCATGTCACTTTTTTAGGACTTTTTCATGAGTTAGTGTCTTAGAATCTTTGAAGCACTCCACAATTTCCCTTACCTGGAGGCCCTCATTTCTTCTCTGGCTATTTCATTAACTTTCTTTTTTTGGATCTCGTGCATGTCATATCAAGGGGTTAATAGAAAGATGGGGTTTTAAAAAAAAATCTCGTGCTTATAGAAATCTGAACTTACTGAGAATAGTGGGTAATAATTAGAACTACAAATAAAGAAGTGTAAATATCAGACTCCTATTTCAGTGTAATCTTCTCTGGTGTGCTTAACTATTAAGTGGATGTAGGATATATCATAAAATCTAAAGGTACACTTCAGGAACTGTTGTCAATTTATATTAATCAGAAATTAATATTGACACGAGAAATTATATAATTTGTGCTAGTCTGTAAAACCTCAAATTCTCTCTAAAATAGACTAGGGAAAGGAGGAAAAATCATGCAAATAGCTTTTAATAATCATCTTCACCAATTTTAAAAACATAATAGTGATAAATTTATACAGCATATAATCCACTCATTTAAAGAATATAATTGTTGGGTCTCATGTCAGCTTTACATCTAACTATCTGAAGAGCTGCCCAAGTATTTTCTGAAGCATCTATATATACCATTTTACATTCCCATAAGAAGTGTGTGAGAGTTCCAGTTTCCCCACATCTTTGTCAACAGTCCTTTAATCCATTTTTTTGATAGAGATGTGAAATTGGTATTTCATTGTGGTTTTTTTTTTTGTTTTTGTTTTTGTTTTTTTTTGTAGAGACATAGTCTCACTTTATCGCCCTGGTTAGAGTGCCGTGGCGCTACACTGCTCACAGCAACCTCCAGCTCTTGGGCTTAAGCGATTCTCTTGCCTCAGCCTCCCTAGTAGCTGGGACTACAGGCGCCCGCCACAGCACCCGGCTATTTTTTTTGTTTTTGCAGTTCGGCCGAGGCCGGGCTTGAACCCGCCACCTTCAGTATATGGGGCCGGCGCCCTACTCGCTAAGCCACAGGAGCCGCCCGGATTGTTGTTATTTTAAGTGAATTAATATGTAAATTTTAAAATTTTCTCAGTTTTTATTTCTAAGTTGGTATCTTGAGACCAAAAAGTTCTCTACTAGGTTAGAGAAAACAAAAGAATTAGGCACCACTTGGTTTATACAGAATTAGAGTCCAGTTATAAGAGCCAGGCATGGTAGCTCACACCTGTAATCCTAGCACTCTGGGAGGCCAAGCAAATGGACTGCTTGAGTTTAGGAGTTCCAGATCAGCTTGAGCAAGAGTGAAACCCTGTCTCTAATGAAAAAAAAAAAAAAATAGCTGGGCGTTTTGGCAGACACCTGTAGTCCCAACTATTTGGGAGGCTGAGGCCAGAGGATCACTTAAGCCCAAGAGTTTGAAGTTGATGTGAGCTGTGATGTCACAGCACTCTACCGAGGGCAACAAAATGAGACTGAGTCTCAAGAAAAAAAAGAAAGAAAGAGAGAGAGAGAAAAAAAAAAGAGAGAGAAAAAGAAAGAAAGAAAAGAAAGAAAGAAAGAAAGAAAGAAAGAAAGAAAGAAAGAAAGAAAGAAAGAAAGAAAGAAAGAAAGAAAGAAAGAAAGAAAGAAAGAAAGAAAGAAAGAAAGAGAAGAAAGAGAAGAAAGAGAAAGAAAGAAAGAAAGGTGATGGCTATTCAGCAGACATGCAAGATTTGGTCTTCTGGTAGAAGAAAGAGATGCAGGCCTGGTGAAGTGGCTCAGCACCCTGGGAAGCAGAATTGGGTAAATTGTTTGATCTCAGGAGTTTGAGACCAGTCTGAGCAGAGTTAGAGCCCTTTTTCTACTAAAAATAGAAAAACTAGCTGGGTGTTGTGGAAGGTGCCTGTAGTTCCAGCTACTTGTGAGGCTGAGGCAAGAGGATCTGATCTCTTAACCCAAGACTTTGAGGTTGCTGTGAGCTAAGAAAACACCTCGGTACTCTGCCCAGGACGACAGAATGAGACATTGTCTAAAAAAGAAAAGAAAGAATAAAGCAAAGAGGGATGTGAGTCCCTAGTACCACGCCTGGCACAAAGTAAGCATTGGTACTTTGTTAGCACTCCTTGTTTTTTTATGACTCACTAATATTCTAAGTCACAATCATTTTCACCAACTTTTGACCCCATGAGAAAACCTGAAGCCTGTGAAGGTGATGTTTTAATGTGCCATGTGGCAAAATTGCCAAGAGGACAGTGACCTGTGTGGCCCTCACTGTCTGCAGAACATAAAATGTCACTCAAGCAGGTGATTGCGAAATGGTCCTTTCCTTCTCCTCCTGCTGATCTATTTCACCATGAATCATTCACCCTCTCTTTTTCTCTCTCCTTTTTCTGGCTCTCATCCCTCCCCCTTCCACATACAAATATAGCTAGCTACATTTATGCACATATGTATGTAACAGTATTTATTTATTTCACTTTTGACTTATTGTCCTAACAGGGAAGAGATGAATCCAGTATACAAATAGCTCCAGTAGGTACTTTCCCACCATTTTTAGGGACTTACTGTGTTGTCCCCCCAAGAGTAACGTTGTTATTTTACAGGAAGACTGAGGGGTTGCTGAATGGACGTGGTGTTTTCCATTTGGATTGATAAAAATGGTGTGGAACTAGACAGTGCTCCTGGTTTCCAACACTGAATGTGCTCAGTGCCAGTGAACTGTATACTTTAAAATGGTTAATTTTACATTAGGTGTGTTATACCACAATTTTAAAAAATAGAGAGAGCCTGGGGACTTGCTAGTCCCTCCTGGGAAACGCATGGGGACCTGCCTAACACTCACATCCCCCCACCTTAGCCAATCCCCTGTCTGCTGGAGATGGGGTTGACAGTAGACTTGCTTCCTCTTAGACTGACCCTGGCGACTGCCTATACTCCTAGCCTGGCAGCTGGAAAAATTACAAATAAAGCCCCCAAATTACAAATAAAGCCCCAAATGGATGTAAAAAGAGCTCTAAACATGTCACAGGTGCCAGAATGAAATGGTCCCTGTCCCTATCACCTAACAACCATCACCCTCCAAAACCACATCAAAAAGTGGGTCCCAGGCTGGACGAGGTGGCACATGCCAATAATCCCAGCACTCTGGGAGGCCAAAGCAGGTGGATTGCTAAGCTCAGGATTCGAGACCAGCCCAAGCAAGAGTGTGAACCCCATCTCTAAAACTTGGCCAGGTGTTATGGCGGGCACCTATAGTCCCAGCTACTCCGGAGCTTGAGACAAGAGAATCTCTTGAGTCCAAGAGTTTGAGGTTGCTGTGAGCTATGACACCACAACACTCAGGGTGACAAGAGTTAGACTCTGTCTTTTTTATGTATTTTTAATTAAAATTATAACTGTATACTTTTTAAATTTTTTTTTATTTTTATTTTTTTGTAGAGACAGAGTCTCACTTTATCACTCTCGGTAGAGTGCGATGGAGTAACAGCTCACAGCAACTTCCAACTCGTGGGCTTAGGCGATTCTCTTGCCTCAGCCTCCCAAGCAGGTGGGAGGGACCTGGGACTACAGGTGCCTGCCACAACGCCCGGCTATTTTTTGATGCAGTTTGGCCGAGGCCGGGTTTGAACCCGCCAGCCTCAGTATATGGGGCCAGCGCCCTACTCGCTGAGCCACAGGCACCGCCCATATAACTGTATACATTTATGGGGTACAATGTGATGATTTGATACACACTGTGGAATGCTTAATTAAATAAACTGATTAACACTGACGTCACCTCACTTGTTTTTGAGACTCTATCTTTAAAAAAAAAGTGTGAGGCAGCACCTGTGGCTCAAAGGAGTAGGGCGCTGGTTCCATATGCCAGAGGTGGTGGGTTCAAACCCAGCTGCGGCCAAAAAGAAAAAAAAGCGTGTTCACAGTTACTGTCTTAATTCTTCCTAATTTCACGCGAAGAAGATATCCTCTTGGCACTTTCTAGGAATCTAAGATGAGTACCAGTGCTGTTGAAAGGTCTGCCATATCTTTACTGTACTCCTGTTATCAAAGACCCCATAAAAATCAAATGGTTTCTCTGCTTTTGTCCAGGCCTCCAAGGAAAATGACACTTAATCACCTCAAATTCCCCTCTCTCTGTGATCCCCTCTGAGAAATAAAGCCATAAATATGTTTAGTTCTGTTGACATTCACATCAGAAATAGCAGACCTCCAAGTCTGGTGGCCTCCTTTGCTATTTTTTTACTAAACAGCAAGAAAAACAGCACAAGGGCTTTCCAGGCGATTCAGGGCAGAAAGAAAATCTTTCTTTCTTTCTTTCTTTCTTTCTTTTTTTTTTCTCCCTAAGAAGAAGGAAACTATCTCTTCACACCATGGCCAAAGCCAACAGGCTTCGGAATAAACCGATACAGCCCAGAGCAGAGCAAACACCCTTTGATAGAAATGCTTAGAACGAGGGGGCTGCCCACACAGGCAGGAAAGATGAGGGTCCGAAAGCATTGGTGAGCCGGGCTCCAGCCTCCCCTCCTCCCCGGCTCAAGGTTGAAAATATCAACAACATTCCTGTCCACTGTAATCAAATACTTACGCAAAAAGCTATGGAATGTGCAATGATTTGTCAGGCATCCTTTTAGCAGAGTCCACTAGACCAAAGTCTGCCGGGCCCCCTTGACCCTCAGAGAGTGTGCCCTTTAACCTTATTTGGGCCTCTTTTATGCGGGGCTTCACTCTGACCAGATGGCTAAACTATCAAAGGATTTTATGAGTAAAAACTGCTTTCTCAACTCGGGAGTTGTATATTTCTTACCATGTTAATGTGAACTGTCAACCCAGAGGCTTTAAATTGAAAACACAAGAGGGGGCTTTTGCAGCTGGAGCTCCCCCCAGCCGCCCAGTGAGGGAGCTGGGGGTGACGGGTGTTTGCAGAGAAAACAGCTGACACCCAGATGAGGACGATTTCAGCTAAATATTTAAAATAGCCATCAAGAGAGGAATGATTGATTGATTTTCTTTTTGTTCCGGCCGTGATCTTTTATCAGGCTGCAGACAAACATGCTTCTTGCATAAAGCGTATCTTTATTTTTTTCCTCTCCCTCCTATCCCGTGCTTCCACTTTGCAGGAAGGCCGGGTGGTAGATTAAAAATAATTAGATCACATTGCGTGGAATCCAAGATAGAAAGCGATATGGTCCCTCAGTGTCGGATTTCCAGTTAAATAGTCCCGAGACCTTGAATTGGCGGCACGTGCAAACTTGTAGTTCATTTTGTATAATGCTTCCATTATGTTCATAATGTTATAATGGAACATTTTCATAAGATATTATTAGGATGAGTTGATCAACAAATATTTATGGGCGGAAACCAGAAGGTAGACGCTATTCTAGGCTATTCTAGCACTGACCAGGCCACAGTAAACAAAAGACACCCATTGAGACGGTGCTTATGTTCTGCTGGTGGAAAGATGAGCAGCTAAGAAATACTCAACCCCAGAACATCAGGTGGCAATAAGTGTCCTTAAGAGAATGTCACAGAGCAGTGAGACTGGGCTAACTGGACAGTCGGGTGGCTAGGAAGGACCTCTGGGAGGAGGTTATGTTAGGGTGATGAATCAGAAGTAGGAGCCAGCCCTGGCTAGTAGAAAGATACTGTGAGCCCTATACACAGTGCTCAATTCTCCAGTAGCCAGATTTAAAAAGGTAAAAAGCAATGGATGAAAATCATTTTAACATATTTTAGATTTCATGTGACTCATATAGTAATCCACTTTTTTAATTTCTTGTGTTGCTTATTTTTAAAACGCATTTAATAATCTATTTTATTATGTTGGATCCCATCGAGAACGTTAGATTTTCTTTTTCTTTTTTCTTTTTGAGACAGAGTCCCACTGTGTCGCCCTCGGTAGAGTGCTGTGGCGTCACAGCTCACAGCAACCTCCAACTCTCGGGCTTAAACGATTGTCTTGCCTGAGCCTCCCAAGTAGCTGGGACTACAGGTGCTTGCCACAACACCCAGCTATTTTTTTGTTGTTATTGTCGTTGTTTAGCAGGCCCAGGCTGGGTTCAAACCCACCACCCTCAGTGTATGTGGCCGGCGCCCTAACCACTTAGTATAGACGCTGAGCATAGAAATATTTTTAATTTAAAAGAAGAATTGGGGCTCGGCGCCTGTGGCTCAGCGGGCTAAGGCGCCAGCCACGTACACCTGAGCTGGCGGGTTCGAATCTAGCCCGGGCCCGCCAAACAACAACGACGGCTGCAACCAAAAAATGGCTGGGCGTTGTGGCGGATGCCTGTAGTCCCAGCTACTTGGGAGGCGGAGGCATGAGACTCGCTTGAGCCCAGGAACTGGAGGTTGCTGTGAGCTGTGATGCCACGGCACTCTGTCCAGGGTGACAGCTTGAGGCTCTGTCTCAAAAAAATAAAAAAAATAAAAATAAATAAAAAAAAAAAAAAAAAAGAAGAATTGGGTGGCTCTTGTGGCTCAAAGGAGTAGGTTGCCGGCCCCATATACCAGAGGTGGCGGGTTCAAACCCAGTCCCGGCCAAAAACTGCAAAAAAAAAAAGAAGGAGAATGAAGATGATCATTAGGGGGCTCATGGCACTGCCAGAACAGCAAATTATTGCCCACAGCCTGAATATCCGCAGTCAGGGGAAGGGTAAATGGACTGATCTGTTCCTGAGAGGGAAGATGATGCTGCAAT
The DNA here is from genome assembly GCA_963573935.1 of Arctocebus calabarensis. Lineage (NCBI taxonomy): Eukaryota > Metazoa > Chordata > Mammalia > Primates > Lorisidae > Arctocebus > Arctocebus calabarensis. The sequence continues at coordinate 6,558 of CAUYON010195764.1, read as the reverse complement.
TGAAAAGAATCACGTGTTTCCACATCTCAAAACAGAAGGATAAGTGAAAGGAAAAACTTTGGCTACAATTCAAAAAATACCTTATAACATTTAAAGGTAACAGATACACAGAGGGTGCCAAAAAATACATCTACACATTTTAACAAGGAAAAAAATGTATTCAAAGTATAATACTCAATATATACCAATAAGGTTTGTTATCTTGTATTTCTTGTAATTGCAGAAGGCAAACGTGACTTGAGTGTTACAATTTTAATACAACTTTTTTCCATTTCTTAAACTGTGTATACATTTTGGGGTACCCTCTGTATGTACTTGTAGACCCGCACATATATATATTGAATTTGTTAACATAGGTTAGAAGGAAACATCAATTTCATGATAGTAATAAATTTAAGAAGGCCTTGAGAAAGACACAGTGGGCTCAATTTTGTCAGTAATGTTCTACTTTTTATTAAAATAACATCTGAGGCTGGGCACGGTGCCTCACGCCTATAATCCTAGCATTTGGGAGGTCAAATGGATCCCCCGAGCTCAGGAGTTCAAGACCATCCTGAGCAAGAATAAGACCCTGTCTACTAAAAATAGAAAAACTACCTGGATGTTTTAGCAGGTGCCTGTAGTCCCAGCTACTGGGGAGGCTGAGGCAAAAGGGTCACTTGAGCCTAGGAGTTTGAGATTGCTGCGAGCTATAACGCCAGGGCACTCTATCCAGGTGACAGAGTGAAACTCTGTCTCCAAAATAAATCAAATAAAAAATAAATTCGATGAAATAAAATATAAAATAAAATAAGATCTGAGATACTACAACTCCATGTTTATTTATATTTGCTAATCTGAAGTAGTGCAGGTACAGGTATTACTTTTCAATTGATTTAATTATTCTGCAAATTTAAAAAATAATCCATCTAAAGCAAAAGCTAGGAAGCCTGTGTCATCTCCAGCCCTCATCCATTGTCTGTCTCTGTGTTTCCCTAGCACAGCAATGCTGCCCAGCGCCTGTAATTAGGGAGCGCAGAGCTGTTCCATACAGTGTTTACTTATATACTGGGCGAGTAAAAGTTTCTGGCCTGGTTTAGCAATGTCTAAGGCATACAAGAAAAAGAACTTTTTTTAACTCTTTCATCACTGGTATCCAGCCACCTATTTTTAAATTTTTTTTCTTTTCTTATAGCTTCAGGATTTTGAGGCCTTTCGTTAACCCTGTCTCTCTCAACATTTGGAGCACTGAAGGCTAAACAAGTTCCATGTTGAACAACAAAAAAAGTGAGTAAAAACCAAAAACATTGGCGGCACAGTTCTCCATCGCTGGAAAGAAAGTAAAGAAGGGGCTCTTCTTTGGTTTCTGGAGATGGAACAGCTTCTGTGGCCCTTTCTATAAAGCCATCATGAGCTGCACGGCCTCCAGTCACTCAACATCCTGAAGCCTTAGTTTCCTCATCTGTCTAATGGGATAATAACAATATCTTCTTCATATAAAACCAAGGTGAGACTCAAACGCAGCCGTAGGTGTAAAGGCTTTGGCACCATTTACATTCAAGATGTTATTTTTCCTGTATATTTATCTTTTTTTGTGACTCATGTTGATATGACAGGGTGACTGTGTTGAGCAATGCTGTATGGTGACTTCCTAAGTGAACTTGGTTAACTTACTAACCAGACGGGGTGGAGAGGACTAAGTGAGATAATCTTTTAAAGCTCCCAGCAGGCGCCATGGCATGTGGTCAGTGCGGCAGGGATGATGGCTGATGGGGGGGACCTGGTCCCTACTCAGACTGGACAGCGGCAGTGTTTGTAGCAAAGAACACTCTAGCATCTCAGCAATCTTCAGTCCAGCTGGGCATACTGCACACAAGCTAACTTAGCCTTTTGCAAATTCACGGAAACAGTTTCTTATAGAAAAATCTCATTCTGAGCTGCATCGATATAAAACATCACACATTCTTTTGAAAAGTATCTTTGTTCTGGGTGTGTTCTCTCACGCCTGTAATCTTAGCACTCTGGGAGGCAGAGGCGGGGGAATTGCCTGAGCTCAGGAGTTGGAGACCAGCCTGAACCAGAGGGAGACCTCCTCTCTAAAAATAGCCAGGTGTTGTGGCAGGTGCCTGTAGTCCCAGCTACTTGGGAGGCGGCAGCAAGAGAATCGCTTAAGCCTAAGAGTTTGAGGTTGCTGTGAGCTGCGACGCCACAGCACTCTACCAAGGGTGACAAAACTCTGTCTCAAAAACAAACAAAACAAAGTATCTTTGAAAAGGGTATTTAAAAGTACAGTTTGGGCCAGGCACGGTGGCTCACACTTGTAATCCTAGCACTCTGGGTGGATCGCCTGAGCTGTGGAGTTCAACACCAACCTGAGCAAGGGTGAGAGCCCCATCTCTACTAAAAATAGGAAAAATAACCAGGCGTTGTAGAGGGCTTCTGTTGTCCCAGCTGCTTTAGAGGCTGAGACAAGAGGATCGCTTGAGCCCTAGACTTTGATGCTGCTGGGAGCTAGGCTGACGCCACGGCACTCAAACCCAGGGCAACTGAGTGATACTCTGTCAATAAATAAATAAATATAAGAGTACAGTTTGGACTTCAGTTTGAAGCTTATCACTTTCTTTCATGCCTTAGTTATTGTCAACCCATCAGCCTTGTTTAACCATCAAGTTTACCAATGGCAAATGTTGCTGGCTTCACTAAGTTATAGTCATAAATCTAACAAATATGAGAACAAGGTGAAAAGGTGGCTTCTTTATAACAGCTGTAATTTATCCAGGGTTTTGTCCTGGCCTTTGATTTGGGGGGCTGACTGTGGATCTGGTGTTCCCCTGATTGTATAAGGAGCAGCCCTTAAGGGCCAGTTGGATTTCCAAGTTTCTGGAATCAGAAGAATGGAGAAGGTGCACGTGTGAAGAGAAAGGGCAGAGACCTTTGTAAAAATCATCCTCCAAGACCTGATACCAGCTCTCTATCCAGGTGACCTGGGGAGAGGACAGGGTCGACTTCAGGAGCATGTAACATATGCACTCACACAGGGCCCTCAACTCAGAAGGGTCCCATGCTTGGTTCAAGGCTCTGTGGTCGCCATCTTGAAATTCTTAATGCTATTTTAATAGGAGACCTCATATTTTCATTTTGCACTGAGCTCTGCAAATTCTGTAGCTGGCCCCAGAACCCCTGAGGAAGCCCCAGGCACAATTGTGGCTGTTATAATGGATGGTGACAAATATGTTGTACACTCGGGGTAATACCAACCACAAGCAACATGTGACTAGGTGCTGTACACAATGATCTCACTGTGGACCCATTTTAGAGATGGTAAAACTGAAGCTTTTTAAGATAGTAAAATAGGCTCGGCGCCTATGGCTCAACGGGCTAAGGCACCAGCCACATACACCTGAGCTGGCGGGTTCGAATCCAGCCCTGGCCCATCAAACAACAATGACGGCTGCAACCAAAAAATGGCCAGGCATTGTGGCGGGCGCCTGTAGTCCCAGCTACTTGGGAGGCAGAGGCAGGTGACTCGCTTGAGCCCAGGAATTGGAGGTTGCTCTATCCAGGGTGACGGCTTGAAGCTCTGTCTCAAAAAAAGAAAAATTAAAAAAATAAAGATAGTAAAATAGTAATAACAGGCTTTTTTTTTTTCAAGACAGAGCCTTGCTCTGTCACCCCAGCTAGAGTAGAGTGGTGTGATCAGAGCTCAGAGCTCCCTGCAAACTTAAGCTCCTGAGCTCAAGCAATCCTCCTCCCTTGCCCTCCCAAAGTGCTAGGATTACAGATCAAAAAGAACATGTAAATAAAAAAGATTAGGGATAAAAAGAGGACTTGACAATGACAGATACAGAAGAGAGTAATAATTGGAATTTAATACCATAAAAAAGTTCATGCCAAAAAAGAGTGAATACTGCAAAATTAACAACTTGCAAAAGAAACATCATTTACTAAAACTGAACGGAGATAATACAGAAACCTAAATAGACAGAACACTGTTGAAAAATCAAATCAGGGGCGGCGCCTGTGGCTCATCGAGCAGGGTGTTGGCCCCATATACCGAAGGTGGCGGGTTCAAACCTGGCCTCAGCCAAACTGCAAAACAGAAAAATAGCAGGGCACTGTGGCGGGCGTCTGTAGTCCCAGCTATTTGGGAGGCTGAGGCAAGAGAATCACCTAAGCCCAGGAGTTGGAGGTTGCTGTGAGCTGTGTGATGCCACGGCACTCTACCGAGGACGATAAAGTAGGACTCTGTTTCTACCAAAAAAAAAAGAAAGAAAAATCAAATCAGTACCTGACATGTGCATAGGCAGGCACACACCAGGCATAAGCAGGTTTATAGTTCCAAGAAACATTTAGGAAATAAGGGGTGGCGCCTGTGGCTCAAAGGAGTAAGGCGCCGGCCCCATATGCTGGAGGCGGCCGGTTCAAACCCAGCCCTGGCCAAAGAAAAAACATTCAAGAAATAGGAAAATAGGGTGGCGCCTGTGGCTCAAAGGAGTAGGGCGCTAGCCCCATATGCTGACAGTGGTGGGCTCAAACCCAGCCCTGGCCCAAAACTGCAAACAAACAAACAAACAAACAAATAGGAAAATAGAGGCCCCTTTCTGCTGCCGAGAGCTAGCATTTACTGAGCATTTAGTGTGCTGAGTGCTGTATGTGCATACTTGTATCAAGGTAGTTACTACCGTCCTCATTTTACAGATAAGCAAAGTGAAGCCTAGAAATTTTATGCAACTTGCCCAAAGCTACACTCATGGCAAGTGGTAGAAATGGGATTTGAACCAGTCTTTCCTTTCAGTGCCCCACGTGGCATACATTACCTTACATCAGCTGCTGCTCGGAACTGGGTGCAGGAGCCTCGGTAGTGTGGGTGTGTGGGGGGGGCAAATAGGACCTTCCTGGTCTCCAGCTTGTCTGTTTCAGTCCCTGGAATAGTCACTGATCATTCAGCTAGGGCTTCTGCAGCCCTCCCCCACTCAGGGCTCACATTCCGGTGCTCTGGGATTAGACGTTGTTTTATTATCCTCCTAAGAGATAGCCGCTATTGTCATATGAGGGGCATTGTCCTTTGGAATCTGAAGGCAATCAGATGGAAGGTGACCTGAGTGCAGGGTATCTCAGCACCATTTAGGAACAAGAAGACAAATGTGTAAGAATGTTACTCGATGTTTAGAATTTTGCACGTGGAAGCCCAGTATGACTAAGGCCATTTTCAATTTTTAAAAAGTAAGCAAATATCTACGGAGAGTTGTCTATGATCTTCACTACTTCCCGACTTACCTGTGAGGAGATGAGGCTCAGGGAGGTGAGGGAAGGTGTCTGAGGCGGCATATCTGGAGTCAGCTGACCTGCTCCCAAATCCAGTGGTCCCGAGTCCATCCCGGTGCTGTGAATGCCATTGAATCCCAGTCCCGAGCAAGAGCCGTTGGTTGTATGGAGCTTGTTCTAATATCTCTCCTCCAGGGGCTCAGACAGATTTTGTGAGACTTGAGACTTTACAATTAGGGGCAATGGGGTATCTTGAAATCAAAGCCAATAAAAATCACCTCATGTTTGCAAATGTTGCAAATACCCCTCACCATGTGAATACATTGCTAGGGCCCCTGCCAAGGCCGGGAAAAGGACCCCGAAACTTTAGCTTCACAAACCCAACTAATCCATCTTAGCCTCTAAAATAAACACTGTTTTCTGACTGGACTTTTGGGGGAAAATAATAAGACACATGGTTGTCCAGACAAAAAGAGGTAGAGAAATACTCAACAATATTATTTATTCAATGTTTTCAGTGGGTCAGGCCTCTGCTGACTCACATCTAATAAGTATTATGAATATGCCCATCCTACAGCTGGAGGGCCTGAGGCTCAAAGAATTTAAGTGACTTGCTCTGGGTCACATAGGTGGCACCTTAGAATCGAAACTCAGACCAGGTGGTCTGATTTCTGTCCTTCATCCTGCCTCTTTGGTTCAGCCAGGACATTCATCCCAAAGTGGGACTTTGGTAATATTTCTCTCCCTCTGCTCTGATGCCCACTGTGGCTCCCCAGTACCTGTTGACATCAAGACATTGGGTTAGCCAGTGATTTAGAAAGTGCTATTTCCCCAAATCGCCTTGTGGTTTTTTTTATTTTTTTGTAGAGACAAGAGTCTCACTTTGTCACCCTAGGTAGAGTGCCGTGGCGTCACCCAGCTCACAGCAACCTCCAACTCCTGGGCTTAGGCGATCCTCTTGCCTCAGCCTCCCAAGTAGCTGGGACCACAGGTGCCCGCCACAACGCCCGGCTATTTTTCTGTTTTGCAATTCGGCTGGGGCCAGCTTTGAACTCGCCACCTTTAGTATATGGGCCTGGCGCCCTACTCGATGAGCCACAGGCGCTGCCTCGCCTTGTGTTTTTAAAATAATAAAAAAGTGGGCTCGGTGCCTGTGGCTCAACGAGGTAAGGTGCCAGCCACGTACACCTGAGCTGGCGGGTTCGAATCCAGCCCCCGGGCCCGCCAAACAACAATGACGGCTGCAACCAAAAAATGGCCGGGTGTTGTGGCCGGCGCCTGTAATCCCAGCTACTTGGGAGGCGGAGGCATGAG
>CAUYON010195758.1:0-18360 GCA_963573935.1 Arctocebus calabarensis | reverse complement strand
ATCACCTTTATTTTTATTAATTTTCTTTTTCCTTTGCTCTGTCTATTTTGTTGCCTCTCCGGCGGGCCGGCGCCCGCCCCGGCCCCCCCCCCCCCCCGCCCGCCCCCCCCCCCCCCCCCCCCCCCCCCCCCCCCCCCCCCCCCCCCCCAACTGCAGGAGCTGTCAAAGCTATTACAAGACAAGCCCTACAGCGATGTGGGAAGAGTAGGCTCCTGGTTTGCCACTAAATATTCAATTAACTGTTATGGAAGGAATACATGTTGATGATAAACACTTAGGAAATTACAGTCAAGAGGGAAATTTTAAAAGATAGCATTAAAATCACCTAAGTCTCAGAGGAAATCTCTGTTAGTATTTTGGTATATATCCTTCTAGTCTTCCTCATGTGTATGAATGTGTATACAATAAATACATCAATCACAACTCTCTACTCTTTTTTTTTTTTCCTTTTTGGAAATAAAACAAGAAAAGATTTCAGTGGTCTAACACCCATTTTTACCCCAAACATCCAAACAAAACATTTGAACAGCCTGCTGGGGTCCATAGGCTGTGTGACTGACGCTCACCCTCCCAGGCGCTCGTGCACACTGACGGCTTGGGTGTCAGCAACCTGTGGTCTACTCCAGTTAGGAAACTGCACCAATGCCTTCTAAACCCTTTCACACCTACATCCCTTAGAAAGGCCCCTGGGCCTTTCCCACTTCAGCTGTGCCCTAGTATAGTCAACCTTCCTCCCATGATTGGACATTATTATAGAAGGTTTCCAAAGGGAAGATTATTTTGAAAGATGACATCAAAGGCTGTCTTAGTGTAAGTTCATCTCCCTCAAATAAAATTAACTTACATACTTGGCAATAAAGTCAAATTGCTAACTAAATTGCCTCTTAGGGTTTGTTCTGTGAGTGAATGTGACACTTTTTAAAAACAGCCTTTAAACCCCTCCTTTTATCTCCTCTGCTTCCCTCCACAGTCAGTGACAGTACAATTGAGAAAGCTATGTATGCTGAAGGGAGCACATAAAATAAAAAGAGTGGCCGAGTGCAGTGGCTCACACCTGTAATCCTAGCACTCTGGGAGGCTGAGGCCAGGTGGATTGCTTGAGTTCAGGGGCTAGAGACCAGCCTGAGCAAAAGTGAGACCTCATCTCTACTAAAAAGGGAAAAAATAGCCAAGCGTTGTGGCAGGTGCCTGTAGTCCCAGCTACTAGGGAGGCTGAGCCCAGAGGATCACTTGAGCCCAAGAGACAGGTTGCCGTGAGCTTTGATGATGTCACAGCAGTCTACCTAGGGAGACAGAATGAGACTCTGTTAAAAAAAAAAAAAAAAAAAGAACACAAGGATTTGAACCTCAGCAGGCCCTGGCCTTCCACAGTGGGCCTGGGAAGGGGTCCAGAGATGTCTTGATGATCCAACCTTGCCATTGGCAAGGGCACTGTATGCAGAGTCCACAGAGTCGGGATTTAGGCAGCATTAGAGCCATAGAGCCAGCTTCCTAGGGTGATCCTGACTCTACCACCCATGAACTCTGTGGCCCCAGGCATGTTCTCAACTGTCCGTCCTTCCCTTCCTCCTCCTCCTAATGCAGGTGGTCACAGGACCCACTTCAGCCTTGGAGGAGAATTAAGTGCATGGAAAACTGTCAGCGTAATGTTAAATCCTTCATTACTGGAAAAACTCTCAGTAAAGTGCTAAGTCCTAATAATTCTTAATTATTCACAGAAACTTCAAAAAGAAAAAAATATGCAATTAAGATGATACTGTGTAAGAGATATGGAATGAACATAATATTTGGGGTAGACTCACTTCTCAAGCCAAGAGCTTTCATGTGACTAAGCTTTTCACTCCAACCTTCAATCTGTACTTCCTAAGAAAATAGCTTGGTTCTTTTTTATGCCAGTTTTTTCCCCTTTGCGAGATGCTATGTGCCATAGATGGACAAATTAGCCCAAGAGTATGCAGGGCCTTGTGAGGAGGCCCCACCAGGACAGAGTGGCTCTTGGAATCTATCTCCTGGGTAACTTAACTTTCATAACCTTGGTATATCAGTGCCTAACAAGCTGTGTTTGTGTCGACGGGTGGCGGTGTCTTGCTGAGTGGCGTTCATTATTGTTGTTGCGTGTTTTTGTGTGCCGTACGACGACAGCTCTGATGGTCATTTCAGAAAAAGAGTTCCAAAATTGCTTTGAAGGGTGGACTAGGTGCTGGCGTCGGTGCATAGCTTCCCAAGGGGAGTACTTCGAAGGTGACCATAGTGATATTCAGCAATGAGGTATGTAGCACTTTTTCTAGGATGAGTTTGCGAACTTAATTGTCAGACCTCATTATATGCATTGTGTAATGATCAAATCAGGGTAATTAGCATATCACCTTAAACACTTGTCATTTCTTTGTAGTGGGAACATTCAAGATCCTCTCTTCTAAGTATCTTGAGATATACATTACCTTATAATAACTATATCGTCCTACCATGCAATAGATCACCAGAACTTATTCTCCTATCTAATGGTAATTTTGTACCTACTGACCAGTCACTTCCTAGCTCCCTTCCCTCCCCCAGTAACTACCATTCTACTTTGTACTTCTGTGTGATCAACTTTTTTAGATTTCACAAATGAGTGAGAGAGACCATTTTATTTGTCTTTCTGTGTCTGGCTTATTTCATTTAACATAATGTCGTTCCAAGTTCATCCATGTTACTGCAAGTGACAGGATTTCATTCTTTTTATGGCTGAATAGTATTCTTTGTGTATACATCTCATTATTTTCTTTATTCAATCATTATTGGACAGTTAGGTTGATTCCATTTCTTGTCTATTGTGAATAGTGCTGCAGGGGTGCAAATATCCCTTTGACATACTGATTTCATTTCCTTTGGATATATACCCAGTAGTGGAATTGATGAATCATATAGTAGTTCTATTTTTGATTTTCTGTTTTCCATTATGGTTGTACTAATTTACATTCCTCCCAACAGTATGTGAGGGTTTCCTTTTCTCCACAATCCACCAATACTCTCTGTCTTTTGTCTTTTTGATAATAGGTATTCTAACTGGAGTGAGATGATATATCATTTGTATTTCTCTAGTGATTAGTGATATTAAGCTTTTTTTTTTTTCCTACCTGTTGGCCATTTTGAGAAATGTCTATTAAGGTCTTTTGTCCATTTTAAAATTGGATTATTTGTTTTTTTGCAATTGAGTTATCTGAATTACTTATGTACTCTAGATATTAACCCCTTATCAGATACATACTTTACAAATATTCTTTCTCATTCTGTGAGTTGTTTCCTCGCTCTGTTGATTGTTTGCTTTGCCATACATATGAAGCTTTTTAGTTTGATATAATACCATTTGTCCATTTTTGCTTTTGTTGCCTGTGCTTTTGAGATCTTATCAAAAAAATCCTTGTCCAGTCCAATGTCTTAAAGCATCTCTTCTATGTTTTCTTCTAGTAGTTTCATAGTTTGGGGTCTTACATTTTGAGTTGGTCTTTAATTCATTTTGAGTTGATATTTTGTATGTGGTAAAAGGTTCTGGTTTCATTTTTCTGCATGTAAACATCTAATTTTCTCAGCACCATTATCTATTTCTCAATCCCTTTCTCAATGTGTATTCTTGGTACCTTTATGAGTTGGCTATAGATGCATGGATTTATTTCCAGGTACTCCATTCTGTTCCATTACTCTGTGTGTCTGCTTTTATGCCAGTCCCATGCTGGTTTGGTTACTATGGCTTTGTATATATTTTGAAGTTAGGTAGCATGATGCCTCTAATTTATTTTTTTCTCCTCAAACTTCTTTGGTTATTCCTGGTCTTTTCTGATTCCATATGAATTTTGGGATTGCTTTCTCTATTTTTATAAAGAATGTTATTGGGATTTTGATGGGGATTGCATTGACTCTGTAGATTGCTTTAGGTGGTGTGGAGATTTTAGCAATATTAATTCTTCCATGGTCTTCCTCACCTTTCTCCTCCTCATTGGCCAAATTACCCCTTATGTACCTACTTGAGTCCCTACCTCCTCTGCCAAGGCTTCCCAGGATAATCCGACCTTCTAGCTCTCCCACTCCTCTAAACTTTGTCAAGACATCTACAGCTTTATGTAGGCTTGTATCATATCTGTAGTATTCTGTGTGTTTTCCCCAATTAGCCTCATCTTCTGCACTAAAAAGGAAGTCTCTTAAGTACCACGTTACTCACCTCCCATGGCACAAGGTTAAGCCTACACCTGAGTGGACAGATGCTGGGAATGGGAGAGTCATGAGGCCTCTGCCAAATCCATGCAAAAACTGAGGAATCAAACAGAACAATAGCCTGACCCCTGTGGCTCTTTTGCCATCAGAGAATGACTCATGTAAAGAAAACCAAGAAAAGGATTTCTGGTGTCCCCAGTCCTTAATAACCAAAACAGTAAGAAACAGGCAGACCCAAACATTACTTCCGTCAGCTAACTGAGTTATTTTAGAGTATCTAAAGTAGGGTGGTATTTGTTAGAGGTGGGTGCTCTGTAGTTTTAGGAACAAAAACAGATAAGAAGGCCTATATTAGTGTGTGGAATGTCTTTCAGAAAAAGAAAAAAAAATTGAGATTATTTATAATTTTCTGGTTTTTAACAATTGAAAGGTTTCCTATTTTCTCACATTTTCCCCCTTGTCTCTACTACAGCCTCACCTTTTGTTTACATTTCCACACAGGACTGGACAGCTCCCCAGACCTCACCCCTCCCCAAGGAAACACGGGGGCCGCACACCCTGACCCCAGCAAGACCTCAGGTGCAGAGCACGTCGGTGGCCCCCAGAATCCTGGTCAGCCTGTGTCCCCCATGGGCTCCAAGCCCAAGGGCAGATCACCAGTCAGACTGGCCCTCAAGGGCAGCTTGTCCCCAGGGGAGAAGACAGTAGCTCCTCCTGACTGCAGCAAGAGCGGGGCTGCTCCAGCAGCCAGCTGGGCCCCCAGCACCAGGAGCACAGCTGCTTCCAGGGGAACAGAATCTGGGGCAGAGGGAGTGATACCATCTAGTGCTATCCTATCAGGAGACAACCTCACATCCCAGGAGAAGAGTCAGGGAGCTCCTGGTAACCACAGCGAGGCTTTGAGAACGGGAACCCGTGCACCTGAGAACCCCCAGGAGTCTGCTGTGCTAGAGGGGACAGATTCTATGCCCTCGAGGGTACCGCAGGCCAGCCTCTCTCTGCTGCAATCTACTGACATGACCAAAGGAGTGTGTGGCAGTGTCTTGGGGCCCTGCTGCCCAGTGGGGAGTAGAGAGAGCCCTGTGACAGACATCGACAGACTCGTCAGGGAGCTGGATGTGTCTGAGGCAAGGGCTCCGTCTTCCCAGAAAGAAGAGTGTGGGAATCCGGAGGGCAGTTCTCAGAGTTGCCTGCCTGCTGAGCCCCTCGAGGTCATGGGGAGCCAGACACCCTCCCCAAGGAGGGCCCGGGCTGCAGGTCCACTCCCTCACCCTCAGTGGACCTCCCAGCCTTCAGTTTTGGACTCAATTAATCCTGACAAACACTTTACTGTGAACAAAAACTTTCTGAGCAACTACTCTAGAAATTTTAGCAGTTTTCATGAAGACAGCACCTCCCTGTCTGGCTTGGGTGACAGTACGGAGCCATCTCTCTCTTCCATGTATGGTGATGCCGAGGACTCGTCTTCTGACCCTGAGTCACTCACTGAAGCCCCACACTCTTCCACCAGGGACAGCTGGTCACCTCCTCATTCCCGTGGCTCTTCTCATAAGCAAGATGCTATGGAGTCTGAGGAGGAGCAAATAGAAATCTGTTCCACGAATGGCTGCCCCAATCCACACTTGAGTCCTGCTCACCCTCCCACCCAGGCTGCTCCCTGCCCTGCCTCAGCTAAGGTTCTGCCACTGAAACACAGTGCTCTGAGCGAGCTGGTAGAGAGTCCATGTGGGAGAGCCACCTTCTTGGCAGGAGCCGCAAGCACTACGATCCCAAACTCTTCTCTGCTGTTTTCACTCTCAGATATAAGCTCTCAGGAGCACGACACTCTTATGGACGTAAGCATTTCACAGAACCACAGGCCACAGGCCTTGTGTGCAGCAGGAACTGTGGACATCACCAGCACTAGCTCAGCTGTGGAAAACACGTGGCCTTCTAACGTCGCTGCACACTTCCACAAACCCCTGCTCACTCCCAGCTCTCCTAACATGGTAAATGGTTTGGAACATGACATGCTGAATGGCAAAACCCTAAATAAACAAGAAACAAACAGTGATGCAACCATCCACCCATCCTTAGGTGCGAATGTCCCCAAGATAGGAGAATCTGCTTTGGCAAACCTTCACATCTCTGAAAGCCAAGACCTAGATGATGTGCTCCAGAAGCCAAAAGTAGTCGCCCGGAGGCCCATCATGGCCTGGTTTAAAGAAATAAATAAAAGTAACCAAGGTGTGCATGTACAAAGCAAAGCTGAGAAGGAGCAGTCCATGACACCAGCCAGGAGTCCTGACTGCAAAAATCAGCTGGGGAGCTCAAGCCACACGAAGGGGGTCCTCGTGCTGCATAGCCCTCCGCAGCCAAAAATGAACCTGGAAAATAAAGACCTGTCTAAGAAAAGTCCGGTGGAAACGCTTCTGAGTAACTGCCAGAAACCCAAGTGCGGCCCTAAGCTGAAGAGACTTAGCATCAAGAGCAAAGGCAGAGTCAGTTCTGAGGCCCCTGCCGCCAGCACGGGGAGGACTACAGGGGTGGACCTCACTTCACCCCAGGCCTCCCACAAGATGCTATTTAAGGGAGCATCACAGCTGTTCCACCTGGCCTACCATGAGGAAGCCCATACAAACGCCGCAGCCAGCCCCAGGTCTCCCCAGTGTGTGCTGGAGAGCAAGCCGTCTCTGGCTGCCTCTGGGTCACTGAAGCCCTCAGCGTCAGACACCAGCATCAGGACTTTCATTTTACCCCTGACCTCCTCCAAGACTCTTCCTGAGCAGAGTGCCTGCGATAGGTCCCACACGCCTGTGTATTCCGAGCTTGACAGAGGCTGCCCACCTGCCCCCAGATGTCCCAAGTGCAGACCTGAGGGCAAGGTACCCTGCACCAACTCAGGGCCAGTGAGCCCCTCAGCTCCCAGGAGCATGTCCACAGCAGGGAACAGGCAGAGTGAGCCTTGCTCTAACAGCCACACTGTGTCAGCAGCATCAGAAGTGGCCCAGCCCAGGCTGCCTGGCGAAAAGGGAAGCAGCACAGTTGCTAGTGATCCCCTAGAAAGAACAAACCAGCTGACCATAGTTGAGATTGCTTCTGAAAGAATGCCAAAGAATGCATGTAGTGAGAAGTCAGCTGAAAGTGATGGGCGGGGAGGGGCCTCAGCTGAGAACAACTGGCAGGAGAAGAGTGAACTCCGACTCTGTCACCAATCAGTGGAATCATCCCCAAACCATCCATCCTCACTCACGTCTCCTGCCTTCCAGGTGGAACCAGAAATGCACCCACCATTCAGCATGGCGAAACTGGCTGCCTCCTCCTCCTCCTCTCCCCAGCTGCCTGCTAAAAAGGGAGATTCTTCCCAGGGAAAAGCAAGCCAGATGGCAGCCTCCCTTGGGGTACCGAAGAACGGCCCACCCGTGGAGGAAGACCCCCCATACTTTACACCAAGGCCAGCAACCAGGACCTACTCCATGCCAACCCAGTTCTTAAGCCATTTTGGACGGGAAGGTCAGTCCCCACACAACCTGGGTCGCTCTGCTCGGGACAGTCAAATTCCTGTAACAGGTGGTGGTCTCCCCGAGGCAAAGGCCCCCAAAGGTAGTATTGTTGGCCTGGTTAATGGACAGGGTGTATATAGTGTAAAACCCCTGCAGGAAACATCAAGAATCCTTCCAGCAACAGATGAAGGGGATACCATTCCAGTCCAGGAGACGAGCTGCCTAGTCACAGACAAAATCAAAGTCACCAGAAGACATTACTGCTATGAGCAGAACTGGCCTCATGAATCTACCTCATTTTTCTCTGTGAAGCAGCGGATCAAGTCTTTTGAGAATTTGGCCCATTCTGATCGGCCTGCAGCCAAGTCTGGGGCATCCCCTTTCTTGTCAGTGAGCTCCAAGCCTCCCGTCGGGCGACGGTCTTCCGGCAGCATTGCTTCGAGCAGCCTCGGCCACCATGGGGACACAGCGGCAAGGTCGCTGAGACGCAGCTTAAGTTCCTGCAGTGAAAGCCAAAGTGAAACCAGCGCCCTTCTCCCTCAGATGACCAAGTCCCCATCCAGCATGACACTGACCATCTCCCGACAGAATCCACCAGAGACCAATAGCAAGGGTCCTGGATCCGACCAAAAGAAATTCCTTGGTCCTTCAGGAATTCCCACCCCAGCAGTAACCCCAGCCTCTCCTGCCAAGAGGAATAAGTCCTCAGTGCGCCACGCCCAGCCCTCAGCCTTGTCTCGCTCCAAGCTCCAGGAACTGAGAGCCTTGAGCATGCCTGACCTTGACAAGCTGTGCAATGAGGACTACTCAGCAGGGCCCGGTGCTGTGCTCTTCAAAACCGAGCTGGAGATCGTCCCCAGGAGGTCATCTGGCTCCCTGGCTGGAGGCCTTTCATGTCCTGAGAAGGGTGGAAATAAGGCCTGTCCCCCTAAAGCCAGTGAGCCTGGGACACCCAGTTCAACCAATGATGTGGGCAAAAAAGCCCAGGATCTTCTTTCTGGAAAAAGCTGGTCAGTTAAGTGAGTATCTGTCCCTACTTTTACTTAACAAACTTGTTTTAGGGCCAGATGCGATGGCTCACACCTCTAATCCTAGCACTCTGAGAGGCCAAGGTGGATGGATTGCCTGAGTTCATGGGTTCAAGACCCGAGGTAGATGGATTGCCTGAGCTCTTGGGTTCAAGACCAGCCTGAGCCAGAGCAAGACCCTATCTCTAAAAATAGCTGGGCCTTGTGGCGGGTGCCTATATTCCAAATACTTGGGAGGCTGAGGCAAAAGAATCGCTTGAGCCCACCAGTTTGAGGTTGCTGTGAGCTATGATGCCACAGAACTCTACCAAGGGTGATAAAGTAAGACTGTCTCAAAAAAATAAAAATAAATAAAAATGAACTTTTAATTTGGATTAATTTTAGACATATAGAAAAATTGCAAAGATAATACAGAGTTCTCACATACCTCTCACTCTTCACAGTGTTAACATGTTATATAACCACAGTCTATTTGTCAAAAGTAAGACATTAACATTGGAATAATACTACTAACTACAGAGTTTATTCAAATTTTGCTAAATAAATTCCACACCAGCACCTGACATTGCATCAGCCCCATTTGTTATTTATTTACTATTTAGCCTTATTTTTTTTTTTTTTTGAGACAGTCTCTCTGTGTCACCCCAGGTAGAGTGCTATGGCCTCAGCCTCGCTCACTAGAGAATTGGAGAAATGGTTTTCTTCTTTAATGTTTTTCAAATGTATTTCTGTTATTTAGTTTGGATCAACTTCTAGTCTCGGCGGGGGAACAGCAAAGATTACAGTCTGTTTTATCGTCAGTGGGATCAAAATCTACTATCCTGACTCTCATTCAGGAGGCGAAAGCACAATCAGAGGTGAGTGAAATGCAGAAAACACAGGAAGATGAATTCAAAGCAGTGTTAGTGCCTGGGTTTGTGCCACCAGCTCAGACAGCCAAGGAGAGCCCCCCAGTATCCCAGTGAAGACATGTTGGATTGTGACTTTTTTTTTTTTCTTTTAAGACAGAGTCTCATTATGTCACCCTCGGTAGAGGGCCATAGCATCACAGCTCACAGCAACCTCAAACTCTTGGGCCTAAGCAATTGATTCTCTTGCCTCAGCCTTCTGAATAGCTGGGACTACAGGTGCCTATGACAATGCTCAGTTATTTTTTGGTTGCAGTTGTCCTTGTTGTTTAGGAAGCTCAGGCCTGGCTCAAACCTGCCATCCTCAGTGTATGTGATGTGGCTGGTGCCCTACTCACTGAGCTACAAGGGCTGAGCCTCAGTGTGACTTTTATGATGTGGTCTGACCTCTGCCTTACTAGCTACCAGCTGGCTCTAGAAGCTAGACCTTGTCTTAAATGCTTACCTGCCCAGTTGGTGTCATTGCTGTTTTAATTCCCCATTAGCAACTAGTTACCATCCATCCAACTCCTACATTTGGCATTTGTCTGCAGAAGGTCCTCAAAGCAGAACTAGGCATGTTGGAAACATTGAAAAATGACAAGTAACTCTGCTATTTAAGTGGGGACAGAAACTAGTCAAGGGAGCCACCTGCTGGCGAAAGAAAAGTTACATTGCTGTAACCTACCCTTGCCCTGAAGCATAGTCAACCCTTGGACCACGTGGGAATTAGGGATGCTGACCTCCTCACAGTCAAAAATCGCATGTAACTTTTGACTCCCCAAAAACCTAACTACTAATAGCGTACTGCTGACCAGAGGCCTTACTAATAACACAAACATCAATTAACACATTTTCTGTATTATGTACTATATTCTTATAATAACATAAGCTAGAGAATAGAAAATAGTATTTTTAAAAATCATAAAATACATTTACTGTTCATTAGTAGAAGTGGATCATCATAAAGATCTTCATCTGTGTCATTTTCATATTGATGAAAAAGTTTTGTCTTGCTGTCTCGGGTGGCAGAGGCAGAAAAAAATGCCATGTGTAAGTGACCCTGTATAGCTCAAACCCGTGTTCTTCAAGGGTCAACTGTATGAGAGGATCTGAGCCCCAGAATACAAGACAAAAAAGCTAATCAGTAATTACAAGTTACGTCTTTAAGTAAATCAGATATAACAGTAAACATCAACAAGGTAAACCATGGGTTTGCATCTAGGATACTCTTCAGAGGAACAAAACTGATTTCTTAGGACTATTCATAAATATTTGAACCCTAATAAGTATTTTTCTATTTAGAGGAAAAGGTAAATGTGAAAAAACTTTCTTTAGTAGTGATATACCTGGG
Source organism: Arctocebus calabarensis (assembly GCA_963573935.1). Classification (NCBI taxonomy): domain Eukaryota; kingdom Metazoa; phylum Chordata; class Mammalia; order Primates; family Lorisidae; genus Arctocebus; species Arctocebus calabarensis. Next base: position 7,418 of record CAUYON010195758.1, on the reverse strand, counting down.
TCACTAAGGTTATCCAAGAACACTGTTCCAGAAATTCAAATACAAGGGAACCTCTGTAAGTTGACCACCCAAGGTATTGTGACAAACTGGTCAACACATAGAGGTGGTCAACACAAGGAATTAGGCCTACTGTACTGATATATACATGTGGTCCACGTCTGGTCCATGAAAATTAGGTCACCTTAAGGAGATGGTTAATTTAGGGAGGTATTCAACTAGGGAGGTTCTACTGTACCACCCCGAGTGGCTGTGAAGTTTGTCAGCTAAGGCTCAGCCTTGGAATCCATAGTGAGGAGATAGAGTGGTATAAGGTCCATTCCCTTCTAATTCTCAGTCAACTGGCTCGGATCTGTGCAGTTAAGAAACTCCTGAGATGTGAAGCATTTTTCACTTTCAGTGAAAGGGAACAACTCATCATTTTCCTTCGTCCTTCTACTTGTTATAATAAGTAAGAAATAAGGAAGCTTCACTCTTGGGCCCAAGGTGGCCCAGGTTGGGTCACACTTTGCCAGGCCCGCTTTGCTGCAAACATTTAACAGTGTTAGATAAAATGTGAAAGGATAGTGGGCACAGTGGCTCATGTCTATAATCCTAGCATTGTGGGTGGCCAAGAGGATCACTTGAGCTCAGGAGTTCAAGACCAACCTGAAGAGGCTAGGAGTGGTGGCTCATACCTGTATTCCTAGCACTCTGGGAGGCTGAGGTGCATGGCTTGCCTGAGCTTCCAAGTTTGAGACCAGCCTGTGTAAGAACAAGACCCTGTCTCTAAAACACCCGGTTGTTGTGGTGAGCACCTGTAGTCCCAGCTACTCGGGAGGCTGAGGCAAGAGAATCACTTGAACCCAAGACTTTGAGGTTGCTGTTAGCTATGATGTTACAGTACTCTACAGAGGGCAACAAAGTAAGACTCTCAAAAACAAAAAATAAAAAACCAGCCTAAACAAGAGCAAGACCCCTCTCTACTAAAAATAGGGGGAAAAAAATTGCCAACTATTGTGGTGGGTACCTGTAGTCCCAGCAGCTCAGGCGGCTAATGCAGGAAGATCACTGGAGCCCAGGAGTTTGAGGTTGCAGTGAGCTGTGATGGTGCCAGGGCACTCTACATGGGGCAACAGAGCAAGATTCTGTCTCAGAAAAAAAAGGACATGAGAAAACCAAACAGTGTCCACCAACCTTATAAACGAGATGCACATTTTTAGGACCTCAAACAAAGTAGAGACAGGATGCTAAGTGCTACTGTTGGGGACGTCTTCTGGGCCCCCTCTCACCTCTCTCATGTCAAACTCACAGCAGGCAGTTGGGGTAGTTCAGTGTTGAAGGTCATTCCTACTTTAATCAGAACGCACCTTTCCTTTCCCTTAGTGTCTTCAGTGGACAGCCGAGAGGAACAGTAAACAGAGATAGTCTTACTCTGGCATCCTCAGTCCAGAACTTTCCTACCTTATTTTTTTCCAATGAGTACGGGGTATAGGTGGTAAAAACAGAACTGAACAAAACCACTTCCTGTGTCCTTCTGTTGGTGGGGTAAGAGATCAGAGAGCAGAAAACAAGCGCTAGTCTTTGGCTTTCCACACACCCAAACCTTGAAGAGCTCTTGATGGTTGATCTGGCTTTCCTGGTGCTGGTCTAAGCTTCTCAGAGAAAACTTGACCTGATGGTCAGCTTTTAGCACACTCGTGTTCTCAAACACTACTGATTAAAAAAAAAAAAAAAGTGAATAAATTAAAATTTGGTGATAATTTGTCCTTGAATGTAGGAGACACCCATTTTCAAGTACTCTGTCTTGAGGCTCCAATAAGACATAAAATAACTGAGAATATTCATACTTACAGCATCAGTATTACCTCCCCAAAGCTGAATAAAGATCATTTGCTGGACCACTTGCCCTGTTTTTGTTTAGAAACCGCAGTCATCAACCTTCTTCCCTGACCCATGTCCGAGCACACAGTTGATGGTGCCCACTAAGTCAACATCCCACCACCCCCTCAAAAAAGTTCTGTAGGATATTCTCGTGTCAGCATGTAGGGCTTGGGTTCATACCCTCTGTAGACAGATGTGAAATGCTTGGAGTTAGTCCTTGTGATTTACTAGTGAAGCTAAATACTTTTTCATTTGCGTTCCCTCCCCAGCACATTAGAGATGGTTTTCTGTCATTTTCACTTTCTCTCATCAAGTCAATCCTTAAGAATTATCATTAGATTCTTTTTCAGGATACCTTGAAGTGAAGGATTATAAATCACTTCATGTGCAGCCCAGCAGTACAAAATCTTTACAACATTGCTGAATCATATCTAGAATGTGAGTGAAGGAAGTCAAAATTTAGGATAGTTAGCCCAGCTACTTTTTATTTGAAAATATTTTATTTCAAGATATTGTTTGAGTGATATGCGAAACACAGTAACAGTCATTTATTACTTAATCCTAGACCACCAAACATATTTTGGTCTCTATGTGAGTTGACCATTAGTTTTTAAATACTTTATATTTCATGATGTCAGTTAACTAATTGTGCCTGAAATCCAGTGCCCTGGATATGGGAAAGATGGTGTATAAAACACATGGCCTTCTCCTGCCTCCTGGCACTTACCTTTTTGCTATTGCTAGGACTAGCTATGCTAATTTGTAGACTTGAACAATTATAAAGAATTCCTGTCATGGTCAAACTATACGCTGTGATCAAATTGGGGAAGATACAATCTGGTGCCTCACATGGCTTGAAGACTCAGGAATTCTATGCTGTTCCCTGCCCCCATCCACGTTCATATCCTTCGTCCTTGAGCTTCCACAGATGCAAGACGGAGACTCAGAATTTGCCATGTAAGCACCACCCAGCAGGCTCTCACGTGTAGAAATGTGAGAGGCAGGTCTTACACTTGGGACAGCCTGTGCGTTCCTACAGTTGGCGGTAACAGGTACTCTTGAGGAGGGTCTGGGCACAAGTGATGTGATCTTTTTCTGTTGCTTTTCATTAGCGTAAAGAAGATGTTTGCTTCATAGTGCTGACTAGAAGAGAAGGCTCAGGTCTGGGATTCAGTGTGGCAGGAGGGGCAGACATGGAGACCAAATCAGCCATGGTAAGTGGCAATGCTGTTGGGCTTTTAGGAAAATCTTTCCTTGCGAAGCCCAGAATTTGATGAGGACACAAATTCTAGTCAGTAGGTTCAAAGATTGCTGGGTTTTGGTCCCTGCTACCAACATAAAAAGTGGAAAAGTGGGAAGAGTGGTATGTAACGTTTTCATCAACAAAGATCAGCATCTTCAACACAGAGCTGATGTGATGTGTTGGCCAAATCCCAGCACCTTTGAACACAATTCTCTGCATTTTTATGATCTGCTGAAATATTTTGTTTAAGCACTAGAAAAACATTAGAATCAAATGACCCAAGTTGCATTTGCTTATAAAGTTAGTTTTTTGTTGGGCGGCACCTGTGGCTCAAAGGGTAGGGCGCCGGCCCCATATGCCCGAAGTGGCGGGTTCAAACCCAGCCCTGGCCAAAAAAACTGCAAAAAAAAAAAAAAAAGTTACTTTTTTGTCAGGAGTAGTAACTTAGAATTTTACATCACTCAGAGACCTTTGGGATCACTGAGGAGGTCACCTGCTCTGGACAAGCCCAGGGTGGTCTTTGGATGCCAAACACATATTGGACACCCACAAAAAGTTGGGTAAACTGGTGTGTAGACACCAACATTGACATCCACAATTCCAACCCTCACGCTGAACGTTTTCTGAACCACCTGTGTGATTTAGAAAATTTATCATTATAAAGTTCCTTTATTACAGATTTGCAGTTTCCCTCTTACTTTGACTGGAGGTCATAAATAGATCTGGCTTTTGTTCCCTTTTTCTTTCTTTGTCCCAGGTCCACAGGGTGTTTTCTCAGGGGGCAGCTTCTCAGGAAGGGACCATGAGCCGAGGAGATTTCCTTCTGTCAGTCAATGGCGCCTCACTGGCTGGCTTAGCCCAGGGGGATGTCCAGAAGGTTCTACACCAGGCACAGCTGCACAAAGATGCTCTCGTGGTCATCAGGAAAGGGACTGATCAGCCCAGGCCCTCTGCCAGGCAGGAGCTTCCCAAGGCCAATGGGAAGGGCCTAACGTCCAGAAAGATCATCCCCCTGGAGCGCGGCATTGGTAAGATACCAGCTTAGCAGGGTCAACAGGTGGCAGAAATGGCATATTGGTTGAATGTACAGGAAAATTCTGCATCCCCAAAACTAGCAGTAGCTAAGTCTAGCATGTCAAGGATAATTCTTGCACAAGCAGTGTGCTACAAATATTAGTTCAAGCTACACTGCTAAAGATCTAAGATGGCCACGTGACAGCTTCTCTAAGTGCCCTGAGAAGGAGCCCGTCTCTTTAGTTTCCCTCCTCATAAGGACTGGCAAGTAGAAGGGGAAATTCCTGCAGTGGGGGAGTCAATCTTGCAGAGAAATTCCTAAACCAAGAATTGCCCTTGGGGGAACAGGAAACATCAAGGTTGGTACAGAGACTGCAGCCTTAGTCAAGCATGAGAGCTCCCTAGAAGAGGTTCAGGAACAGATTTCCCATGTGCCCCTCATCCTCAGGGGCTCAGAGCTAAGCCTGGCATCTGTTTCTGCAGGCTGATGTCTGCCCTCAGATAAGAACTGCAAGTTTCTGGGGCGTCGTGCCACAGTGCTCAGGAGCCATGTCTGTCTACAATATGACAAAGCATAGTCTACAGACACTGCCTTCTGGGAGGAGCCTTTCCTTCTCAGCATCTCTCCCTGATAAAGTCGGCAGCTAGCCAAATTCCTTTGCACAAGGCTTTACTGAAAATGACTCTGATTCCTTTGAATGAGAAATACTTCTTATATTCTCAAAGATCAGCATCTTCAATACAGAGCTCACATGATGTACAGGCCCAGTCCGTTGCCTCTGCAGTGGTGTCTGCAGCCTTCCTTTTGTTCTATTGTTGCTCTCCTAAAGAGCTGAAGCCCTAAATCATCAGACCTCCCCATGCTGGCTGTACCACAGTACTCCCTGGACTGCCTGGTGGGCTTTCAGTAGGATCCAGGAAACTTACACTGTCAAAGGACACCACTTGGCACTTAGGACTAACAGCTTGCAGAGTTTTTAAGCCTTGTGAACTCTGATACAGAAGGCTATCCCATCATTGGTAATCATTATGTATGCCTCTAGCACCTCCAGGGAATCTGGCCTTGTAACAGAGCCTGTAGAGTTAATCAAACTGTGAGCACACCTTGAGGGCTTAAATGTGTTCCTGCTTCTATTCCTAAACTTCTTCCTACTTAGTCTCCCTGGTCCTTTACAATTACTTTTTACCATATCCTGAATGTCTGACTTGGGGTCTGGTGCACTAAGCTGACCTTAGAGGCGCCTGGAAAATTTCTTGGTAAAATCCTGATGCTCAGGAAATTCTCCCAGCTGAATTAAATCAGAAATGCTGAGAAGTGGCCTGGCACACAGGCTCCCACCATAATTCTAACACTTTGGGGAGGTGAGGGAGCAGGGTTGTTTGAGGTCAGGAGTTCAAGCCTGAACAAGAGTGAGACTCCATCTCTACAAAAAAATAAAATAAAATAAAAAACAGGCTCGGCGCCTGTGGCTCAGCGGGCTAAGGCGCCAGCCATGTACACGTGAGCTGGCAGGTTTGAATCCAGGCCGGGCCCACCAACCAACAATGACGGCTGCAACCCAAAAATGGCCGGGCATTGTGGAGGGCGCCTGTGGTCCCAGCTACTTGGGAGGCAGAGGCAAGAGACTCGCTTGAGCCCAGGAATTGGAGGTTGCTGTGAGCTGTGATGCCATAGCATTCTATCCAGGGTGACAGCTTGAGGCTCTGTCTCAAAAAAAAAAAAAAAAAAAAGAAAGAAAAAACAGCTGGGTGTGATAGCACATGCCTAGTCCCAGCAACTCAGACTAAGGCAGGATTATTTGAGCCCAGGAGTTGGTGCTGCAGTGATGTAGAATACCATTGCATGCTAGCCTGTGCTATAGAGTAAGACCCTGTCTCAAGGAAAAAAGAAGAAAACGCTGAGGCATGGGGAGCAGGCCCCAGTACTTTTTTAATGTTCCCAGCTGATTCCAGTATGCAGCCAGAGACCTGAAGTAATAGGCCTGTTTTCCTGTTTAACAGCAAGTGAAGGCACATGCTGCTTCCAGTGTTAGGAAATGTCCTTCAGACCAGGTGGAGTGGCCTTCTTTAAACCACAATAATGGACTGGCCTTTATGTGCAGAGGTGATGATGCTAGCTGGGCCTCAGCCCAAATGAAGACAGTAAGTGGATAGTTTAATCCCTCTGTGTTGCCTTCCTCCACCCACCAATCAACTAAGTGCACTTAGCACTGAATCCTGGGCTGGTGTGGCATGTAAGGAAGGGGAATAAAAAGCAAGTTTACGACCCCAGCCAGCCTCACTGGACTAGCACACAGCGCATGCCCCTTGGTTGCTGTGGAGCAGTCACCATGGAAACCCTTCTCCCCACAGTGGAGCAGCCTGCCAGTGTAGGCAGCTTGTGTATGTGTGTGCATGAGGACAGACATAACTGGACAATCTCCTAGGAGCGTTAGTGATGGGAGGGAGGAGGAGGAAAGTTCTGCAGCCTCCTAGGGAGCTTTGGAGTCGATTTTAAGTCTCACATGAGGCTGGGCATTTTGGTGCAGCTGACCCTTTAGTACCAAAGGGTGAAACTTCCCTGTCATCAGTAGCCAAGGTTGGTGGGAAATCAAATTTGATTTCCCATATGTGACTTCAGTCTTTACTGAGACGTGCACTGCCTGTGTGTGGCTTAACCAAAGCAGTTGGTTTTCTGGGTATTTATGCAAGGCATAAAAGCCCTCTCCAATGCTTGCAGAAAATACACAGAACAAAGGACCCAAGTACAGCAGGAACACAGCCCGGAGAGCACACCAACCCTTCGTCTGAAATCAAATGTTATTAGAGCATCACAAAGTCTATGGGACTTGAGGGGACCAGGAGGACATGGTGCATGAGCAATGCACAGCCCTGTCATTCTGATCTTGACAAATACTGCTCCTACAGGGAGAAGCCTGGCTGCACGTGATACCCTATGTGTCGAAGTGCTAAAGACCTCAGCTGGACTGGGATTGAGTCTGGACGGTGGAAAATCATCTGTGTCTGGAGACGGACCTCTGGTCATCAAAAGCGTGTACAAAGGTAATGTCCAAGAAAACTCAACCTTCAAGGTCCTGTTTCTTGTCCATGTTATGTCTTGATGAAAACTCATTGTCTTCTACTTGGAAATCAAATGTATTTTTAAAAATCTAAAAATTTTTTTTTTGAGACAGAGCCTCAAGCTGTCACCCTGGATAGAGTGCTGTGGCATCACAGCTCACAGCAACCTCCAATTCCTGGGCTCAAGCGAGTCCCTTGCCTCTGCCTCCCAAGTAGCTGGGACCCCAGGCGCCCACCACAA